>CM037786.1:61028351-61078351 GCA_021229015.1 Solen grandis | reverse complement strand
GGTGAACTTGCCAAATCTGTGAGAGACCACCCTGTGGAAAAATTCCTACGGAACTTGTGAATACAAAATGTGACAAATTAACATGAAAACCTGGTGTAATTATTTAAATTACCCATGTAACCACCATTTCACTGCTGTTTGTTGCTATAGTTACCATTTACTTTAAGATTATGAAGAACAAAAAAAAATACTCCTATTTGTTTAGGGTATTTCTTTAAATTGAGGTGCCTCATAATTTGCAACAGGTCAGTAGGGCGCTTTATTTAAATAGGGGACAGTGAATCAAAATGTTGAAACATCTTGATCAGTAACACAGTAATCACAGCTTTAGGAATAAAGACATTTTTACTCCAAATAGAAATTATTATTTCATGGTCGAAATGTTTAAAATATGGAGATATTTTTCCTCCTTCCAATCAAATGTTTGAAATATTCTAGTCCGTTGTTTTTCTTCATTTATTTTCAGAATTGGTTATAAATCACTAAGTGCTAAACACTTAACTCTTTCAGAATAGGTACATTTAATTTGTATGAAAAAGGAATATGATTTATTGATTAGTTACAGAAGAATTGTCTTGGGAATTTAAGCATTCATACATGTTAAATGGTAAAAAAATCCCTTCCATGACAGTAATCTTTATAATGAGCCTTTTAAAGAATTCTCAAGATAAAATGGCTTTAAGTTCATGTCATGCATTTCTGTAAATACCAAACTCATTTTTATTATTAAAGCATCATCATTTTATTTTTGCATTTTATAGTCTATATAATTATCTTTTAACTGCACAGTTTTTTTTAAAACTTTGAACAAACTTTGCTGTTATTTATTGATATTTTTATTATTGAGAAGTAATGCCCCCCAAATCCATTGTTTTTATTTCTTAATATAGCTTCAGTGACCTTGACCTGGCATTTATTTCGTAATGCATTCAATCTGTTTAAAGCATCATCACTGTTGATGATTCTGCTGTATAAAGCATCATTCCTTTTCCTCACATTTATTTCTGGCATTAGAACATCCATACCTTCAGTCCCATCTGTCAGATATGCATGTTGCGCCCCGCAATGTTCTGGACCTGCTGTAAATTCTGCTCATTTGCCTGGACTCCTTTCCTCCTCCAATTCCTTGAATCTGCTCCAAATTTTGGCAGACACATGTATGGCTTCGAGTTGTGACAACTTTCCATGATGGACAGAAACCACAAACTTTAAATATTTCAAGACTCCTATACAAGAAAAGCTTTTTGTGCAATGCAAGGAATATGTAAAAAAAATTCCTTCTTGAAATATATTCTTTTTCATATCCATTCTCTGTTTGATACAGATGGCTAAAGCTGTAGATATATAAATATATATCTGACTCCCTATACTCTCTGGTATTTTGACTGTGTTTTTGCCTTTTAAAGTGTTAGAATCATTATATAGTTTGTGTCACTATCCCTTGCCCCCTAAATGTGAAATTCTTAATGTTTTAATGATGCAGACTTTGGAGAATTGTTTTGAAGCGCCGATATTGGTAGCTATACCTGTATATGAGAGAAGACGTTTTGTGCAATTTGATAAATTTGTCACTGTGTATGCCATGAATATGAATATTTGGCCTTTGTATTAAAATGTTTTTGTAGCCATGTTTAAACAAAAAGGAATGAATTAGCCTGTGATGTTATGTATGCACTGAATTAGAAGCTGTGGTAGGGAGTTATGGAATGGAATATTAGATGGCTTTCAAATGCATGTGTGGTGCTTCTTGTAACCTGTTAAAGTACTGATTTTTTTTTTTGCAGCAAGATATGGATTGTGAATCATGGGTATATCTTACCTAGTCTGTATTTTTTGTTCTCATAGATTAACCTACAAGTCATTGATAATTTATGTCAGAAATTTGAATTGTGTGAATTATTTAAAATACAATGTCATTTAATGATAAAAAAAGTGACGGTATTTAAATAAGATAAAATGCTGACTGTTTATGGCGTGCTATGTATATCTACTAGAAATTTAATGTTTAAAGTATTCGAATTAGGCTCCGATATCATAGAATACCAAATTAATTAAACAGTCTTTGAAGGAGAATAGGTTCATTTGTATAACTCTTAGTAATAAGTGAAATTCAAACTTTTAGTTATAAGTAAAATTCACTCAATATTGCTCCCACTTAATTAGGGGACTACATACAAGTACACTTATTTAATAATGATCTCTCTTTGTTAGTAAAGAATAAATATACTGATATTGATCTAGATTTCAAAGTCGTAAATTACTTATCAATTCTTTGTAAGTAGGGAATGAAGGCCATTTGATATTCCATTCCAGCTCTCCCTTCTTCTCAGTTGATCACTTGTTTCAAGATTGCCTGTCGGCATATACTTCTTGACAGCATACGTCCTAAACAGATAGAAAAAAATATAATAGAAATAAAATGTTGCAAATACAGTGTGTCTTGCATGACTTCTTCTTCAATTGCCAATTTGTGAAGCCCAACTTCCGAGATTAAATACCAAAATTTAAAGCATAAGTTGCTGTTAATGCAAGTCCTTAATTTTAAATTTTAAAGCCTTAGAAAACCCTTAAAATTTGCCTCAAAATATTTGTATGAACCATATGAAACAGATATTGAAGAAAAGCTTGCATCAATGGATATTGCAGGCCTTGGGTAGCTGTTCGTAGTGAAAATATTTCTTAAAATGTTATTATTGACCAGGTTGTTGAAATATGCATTTACTCACATCATGCGTGTGTACAGCACTGTTATGAAATTTGACCAAGATGCAGGTTCCCAGTAAGTTTCTTGTAGCAAGGCCTGCTTCTGTTAAATGTTCACCCAATCGCCCTTGTGATCTTGATGATGCATCCATGTAACGCATGCGCATTTGTACCCATGAGGGCTCGGTGGGCAACGGTTTATGTACTTATTTGCCGGGTAAGTATCTTTGTAGATTTTAAATGTAACAAGACAAGACGGGTAAAAGTTTTTAGGAATTTTTGTGAATTTCAGGATTTTCAGATTGCCAAATGACTTTTTATTCTATATAAAACTTTATACAAAAGATTGCTTAATCAGGATGTTTTCTAGCATTATTTTAAAATCACGTACCATTTAAACATGCCAGCATTATCATGTAAAATATATTGTAACACTTTTTAGCTCACCTGAGCACAACGTGCTCATGGTGAGCTATTGTGATCGCCTTTTGTCCGTCGTCCGTGCGTGCGTCCGTCCGTCGTCAACAATTTGCTTTAAACAACATCTCCTCATGAACCGCTGAAGGGATTTTAACCAAACTTCACAGGAATCATCCTTATGATGCCCTCTATCAAAGTTGTACAAATTATTCAGATTGGTTGAAAAAGTAGGTCACAGGAGCTAAAAATAGATTTTAAAAATGCAAACTTTGAAAATCTTCTTCTGCAAAACTGCAAGGCCTAGATATTAGATATTTGGTATGTAGCATCATCTTATGGTTCATTACCAAGATTGTACAAATCATAGCCCTACGGTGATAAATGCCCCCGCAACAGGGGTCACTTGTTTTACATAGAGTTATATAGGAAAATCTTAAAAAATCTTCTTCTATGAATCCATCAGGCCTAGAGCTTAGATATTTGGTATGTAGCATCATCTAATGGTTCATTACCAAGATTGTTCAAATCATAGCCAAACGGTGATAAATGCCCCTGCAATAGGGGTCACTTGTTTTACATAGAGTTATATAGGAAAATCTTTAAAAATTTTCTTCTACATGTATGAATCCATAAGGCCTAGAGATTAGATATTTGGTATGTAGCATCATCTAATGGTTCATTACCAAGATTGTTCAAATCATGACCCTATGGTGATAAATGCCCCCACACCAGGGGTCACTTGTTTTACATAGAGTTATATAGGAAAATCTTTAAAAATCTTCTTCTATGAATCCATAAGGCCTAGATATTAGATATTTGGTATGTAGCATCATCTTATGGTTCATTACCAAGATTGTACAAATCATGACCTTATGGTGATAAATGCCCCCGCACCAGGGGTCACTTGTTTTACATAGAGTTATATAGGAAAATCTTTAAAAAAATCTTCTACTATGAATCCATAAGGCCTAGAGCTTAGATTTTTGGTATGTAGTATCATCTAATGGTTCATTATCAAGATTTTCAAAATGGTGGCCCTTTGGAGATAAATGACCCCGCACTAAGTCTTCTCCTCTGAAACCATAAGGCCCAGTGCTTATATATTTGGTGTATAATATTGTCAGGGCTAAAATGTTTAAGATTGAGTTATATCAGAATTCTTGTCTGTTTAAAAACCTTGTAATCAGTTGTAGCAATGGTACTCAGGTGAGCGTTTCAGGGCCATCATGGCCCTCTTGTTTTATTTCTTACGCCGAATATCTTTTTTTAAGATATTACTTGTTTCAGATGAACGACTGTAGGGCCCTGTTTACATAGATGTATGCCTTTTCTCAAAGATATTGTGAAGTAAACATGACTAAATAAATTCATATATACATAGAAAAGTACACAATATAAAAGAAGCTTCATACATTTGAGAGAATGATAATTATATATGCTTTACCTTCTTTTACAGGTAACTACCTTATTGCAGATATTTAGTGACGTCAGGAGGATGGCTGATTACGTCACACCAAAAACTCGCAGAATGGTCATCTTCGAACAAAATCAACCTGTATATATTTATATCCAATGTACGCATTGTTTACAACGTGAATTGTATTGTACATGATTTTCTCAGAGAAACTGAAAGTTTGGTTACTCTAAGTTCCGTCAATTTTCAGAACTCTTTTTTCAACAACAGTACTATCTTTTTAAGATCCTTCTGTACTTTTCATCCTCGGAAACACCGGCTGGCTTATTCCGTTTCACTGCATGACGAAAGATGATATCGATCGGGCGTGTGAAATTCATTTGATAAATGATAACACCGAAACTTAACATTATTTTGTTGTCTTAAAGTAAATCAGTAAAACACAAATCGACCATTTTAAAACAGAAAAATATATACCAACTTTTTTTTATAATTTGAAATTCTGATGTATATCCATTAAAAAAAAAGAACGATGAAACCTATTCATGATGCTGCTGGAATCCTTGTTTAAAATCGGCTGCATATGAAACTGATGCTATTTTATTGTCGCAATAAAAACTATGAGTAGCCAACTTAAATACCGGAAGTAGCGTTGTAATAACAACATAGGTCATTTTTGTGATAGTTCAAACGCATGAATGGTTAAAGGGATGCCGTAAATGGTTTATTTCTACGGATGATTTATTTATGCTATCGCATTCGCAGAAATAAAAATCACGGGTACTTGATTTGCCCTGGAAATAAGTTCGCAGAATATAATTCCTCATTTACTGCTATGAAATACTTTTTAGACCTGGTTTTGTTTATTTTATTGATCAATATTTGATGAGCCATTTTAACAGTTTTACACAATAAACTGCACATATTTTGCACTGTGCCGCTTGTTGGCTGAGAACCACTTTTGACCATTTCATATAACGGCAATGTACGATTATATGTGCTTCTATGTATATGTGAGATTTTTTTCACTTTTGTGATATATAATGCAATGGAGATCGGCATTTCATGAAAAATGCCTGTTTTGCACCCAATGAAGTGCTGCCAAATGTGTCTAACTAAAGCGTAGACCTAGTTTATTTTAGTGCTTTCATTTCTTCTTGTACCCTCTGAGTGGTATACATGTATGTGAGGACTCCTGTCAAAATTTCAGAACTCGGTAGACTCTTTGAATGATTTGGTAAACATATTTGGTGAAGCTTATGCGATTCGCTAATTAAATAAGTAATTTCTTAAACTTTTATTTTCTGATAAATAATCATAATTTTTGACACTTTGAAATAAATAAAATGTGTCAGTTACACGTGTTTAAAATATATTATGAATCGGGAACAGGTTTAAATTAGTTGGGTCGAAGCGAGTGTGTGACGGATGGTTGCAAGTCGCGTGATTCCGGTACTGTGCCTTGTATATGGTTTGTGATACCATATTGTACTCACTTGTTGAGTTACCTTAACATTTTGTATATAGTTTGTGTTTTTTTTATAAGTATTATATATATTTGTTTATATATTTGCCAAAATGATGTCAAGCTCGCCATGTAATAAATCTTTACCCTGAAAGAATGGATGTGATTTGAAGCCATGGCGATTAAGTTCTTTAAGCAAACGTCTAGCTATGTATCAGATGTCTCTCAAACAGTAAGCTATTTATTGAAATCAATCACTGTAAAACCTTTGATTTTCTTGGGGGTTTCCGATGATTCCATGCACGGCTTTTTCTTTGAATATTAATTCCAACGAAAACCGTTTTATTCAGTAGACCTCACGTTTTTTTAGAACATAAATCCATGAATATATGTACCAACAAACTTGACTTTAACAGATTCCACGAAATTTAATGTCAACGAAAATTAATAATGTTATATTAATAAAGTAATAGATATTCTCTGATCGTTACATTATTAAAATGTATATATAAGTCTGCTATACATGATTTCTAAATTAAAACTTACTATTGTTTCTAAATGTTATACTAGCAATATTTTGTCATAACTAATTTATGTTTATCTTTACTTATTCGATATACATGTAGCTAGTGTTCATCAAAATTATGTAAGACAAAACAACGTAGAGCACTGAAGCTGGTTCAATGTAAACTACTAACACGAATATCAAATTAGCTTTATATATCTGTACATATTTTTTTCAAATTAAAAGATTATACCTTTTGATAAGGTTCTTGTGTCACGAACCTCAAACTTCGAACAGGTTCTCTTAGACTTTAATACTGTATTTAGAGACCTATAATTCTACCCGATTTAATTTTAAGATCTGGTATATCATTTTTTCTGTAGGTGTTTACCTTATTTATTCGTCCAAAATAATCTGAAGGAATTAGTTACGATTTTGATTTGTTATGAGTATAACGAAAATATTATTTGCTAAAAAAAATGTAGTTGGTATGAATATTTATATGATGACGTCATATCGAGATATATCTCTGTGATTAAAATTGGAGAGTTAGTCTGGTATGGATTACCTGCCCTTGACAGTACGTTATCGGTACTGTTGAAGTGCGGCAGGGAAACAGACTAGTGGAGAGTCTCCATTTCATTGGTATGCGCATGCGCGTCTTGGTAAGTAACGGAATAAATTCCCAGTAAAGCAGATACAGATCTAATAAAAAAAATCACACTTCTTTCAATATTTTTTCAAGATCTACATACTCGTATAATTTTCTTATGATCTGGGGCCTCCGTGGCCGAGAGGGTAAAGTCGCTGACTTTAGCACTCCCTCAGCCCCTCACCGCGTGGGTTCGAATCCCGGCAGGGCCATTCGGATTTTCATGTGAGGAAGCCTTCCATCTGGCTTGCGGTAGGTCGGTGGTTCTACCTCCGTGCATTCGAGGTCTTCCTCCGCCAGTAATTAGCTGGACGTCGCTATGACTGAAGTACTGTCGAAGCGACGGTAAACTCAAATAGTCAAGTCAAGTCTTCTTATGATCTATTTATTTTAAACCGTTAAAGACCTTGAAACCTCCACAAATTTTAGAACGTTACACTGATACTGCTACTTTCGTTACGTTGGTGAGTCTTTACTGCTGAGGTGTTATGACATTGTATATTTAATCACGTGTTTAACCGGAAGTGATGTCACCGAATCATGTGATGATATAATTAACGCATATTAAGTCATTTTAATGCCTGTCATATGTCCGTCACGATCCTGTCAAAGGAAGGATTTCTATTTATTTTAGATGTTTTCATTATGCAATGAATGTTAACTAGTACTTGATTGATTACACTATAATGTATGATGTATGTGTTTTAAATCTTAATAAATTTTTTCAAGAAACTTTGTTTTTGCACACTTATATATGCCCTATATATGACCCTGTGCATTTTTACTTGCTTTTTTGCCTAATAATTTCATTAATATTTGTGCACAATATTTGTATTTAAAAAACAAACAAAACAAAAAAACGTACGGTGTTAGGAATATTAAGGACAATTATTTCAGAAACGACAGTGTTTAAAGATAGGGAATAAACAATGGCTAGTGGTAGGGAATCGTGCTTCTAACTTCTAGATTAACATGAGGAGGTCAAAGGAGTTCTTTATTAGCTCGTCTGTTTTTCAAAGGAAGAAAGTAGAGGTTTTGTCACCATTCGGGTGTCGTCATCGTTGGCGTCATCGTTATTATGAAAACTTTAACCTTGGCCAGAACTTCTAAACTATTAAACCGTCTGTCATTATACTTCACAAATCTGTCTCTATCACAAGGGCTTCATTCTATTAAGGGCCATAACGCTTAGGTCTGTTTTCACCTAATTAATTCCCCCTTTAAAAACAAAACAGGCAAGCGTTGGCATCAATATATATCAATACTATGAAACGGGACGACTAAACCAAGTTCGGGAATACTGCAAATTCCTTGTTTCACGGGGATACAATTTCGTTGATTCATGTTAGTGAATTAACAGTTTTACCCACGAATTTGCCTTTTATGAAGATTATCAATAAAGAAAGTATGATGTTACGGAATGTAGTAAATTCTGTTTGATCAACCACTTTTACTAATCAGCCGTGATATTTTTATCCCCGACACCCCTAAAGCAGGATCTTTATACTGCTAAACCTTTGTTAGCGACTACTTGTACAGCAGCCGAGCTATTATTTCATGTTACCAAAGGTACCTACCCCCAAAGCAGGATCTTTATACATGTACTGCTTAACCTTCTTTAGCGACCACTTGTACTTAGCATCCAAAGTAAATATATTCCTCTAAAGTAAGGTTATTATACAACCAAACCCTAGTCAGCGAGCGGTCAACTGGCCGACCTGTTTAAAGCAATCAAATTCCTCATTTTAACATTGTAGTTAATCAACTAAGCTTGTACCAAGCAGTCTTCTTTTAGGTACTTGAGCTTTGCTATACGATTAACCTGCATTTATCATTCTCCTGATCTAAACGGCCACTTCCTCTACCCCACTTGACCGGCCACTAACCAACATTATACATGTATTTTAACTTCATATCTCCTCTCTTCACTCTGACACATTCAAGACTCCCTGGTCTTTGTAAACGCACAATGTGTAATAATAGAAGTTTCCGTGACAAGCATTATAGAAACATTTCTCAGAAAAACGTAAACATATAAATCATAACGTCATAGTGCATCTGTAATTTACTCGTCAAATGTTGAAAACAAAAGATATTCTTAAATGCTGTTGACATTTTTACATTTCTTTTAAGAAGCAACAATTTATAATGCATTGCTTTAACATCCAAATGTTGAGTTTAAACTTGTATGTAACCTTCATCCCATTAAACTTCTTTTGCTTTTAGTGTAATGTAAAATGCAGCCAACATGTATTTTTTATTTGTCACGTTTGTAATATGACCGGTCGAATAAGCAATAATTGTGTCTTTCCGTCATATATTTTCTTATAAATAAACACACACAAACAGGCACGCACACACAAACACAGAAAGGGAGAGAGAGAGAGGGGGGGGGGGGGTTTATGCTAGATCCAGAGAGTTTCGAATTGCGATAACTTAAATGAATATTTTGATTTTCCAGAGGGCAATTAAATTCACTCTTATTCAATATTTTGGCAAAAGTTTGCCTTTCTCAAGAAAAATAACTTTTTAACAAGTTCTACATTATAATGTTTAGCAAGTTCTACATTATAATGTTTAGCAAGTTCTACATTATAGACGTTTGGATAGTCGACACATGGCGACTATTGAAACGTCTATAATGTAGAAGTTGCTAAAAATTCATGTTTTTTTTTCCTGAGAAAGGCAAACTATTGTCGAAAGATTGAATAAGAGTGAATTTAATTGCTTATTGAGATAACTTAATATCCACTTCATTAGAACAATTACCGAGTCCGGGAAAAGTCGTTGTTTACTAATACTGTATATTGATCCTTATTTTCTTCCTGGAACAATTTTTGTTGGCATTGTAATGCGCATTTTAGAAATGTGAATACCTGTGCAGTATATCAGTCATTTTGAGACTTTGCTTCAGATGTAGTGCTGCTTCCCTGAGACGTCACCCTAGAAAAGTGGCTTAATACCACACTCTGTCACACTAGACAAGTGGCATAATACCACACCCTGTCACACTAGACAAGTGGCTTAATACCACACCCTGTCACACTAGACAAGTGGCTTAATACCACACCCTGTCACACTAGACAAGTGGCATAATACCACACCCTGTCACACTGGACAAGTGGCATAATACCACACCCTGTCACACTGGACAAGTGGCATAATACCACACCCTGTCACACTGGACAAGTGGCATAATACCACACCCTGTCACACTAGACAAGTGGCATAATACCACACCCTGTCACACTAGACAAGTGGCATAATACCACACCCTGTCACACTAGACAAGTGGCATAATACCACACCCTGTCACACTGGACAAGTGGCATAATACCACACCATGTCACGCTAGACAAGTGGCATGATACCACACCCTGTCACGCTACACAAGTGGCATAATACCACACCCTGTCACACTAGACAAGTGGCATAATACCACACCCTGTCACGCTAGACAAGTGGCATAATACCACACACTGTCACACTAGACAAGTGGCATAATACCACTCTGTCACACTAGACAAGTGGCATAATACCACACACTGTCACACTAGACAAGTGGCATAATACCACACACTGTCACACTAGACAAGTGGCATAATACCACACACTGTCACACTAGACAAGTGGCATAATACCACACCCTGTCACACTAGACAAGTGGCATAATACCACACCCTGTCACACTAGACAAGTGGCATAATACCACACCTGTCACACTAGACAAGTGGCTTAATACCACACACTGTCACACTAGACAAGTGGCATAATACCACACCCTGTCACGCTAGACAAGTGCTAATACCACACCTGTCACCTAGACAAGTGGCTATACCACACACTGTCACACTAGACAAGTGGCATAATACCACACACTGTCACACTAGACAAGTGGCATAATACCACACCCTGTCACACTAGACAAGTGGCATAATACCACACCCTGTCACACTAGATAAGTGGCTTAATACCACATCCTGTCACACTAGACAAGTGGCTTAATACCACATCCTGTCACACTAGACAAATGGCATAATACCACACCCTGTCATACTAGACAAGTGGCATGATATCACACCTTTGCTGCACTAGGCAAATAGCAGGATTCCACACCCGGAATGATACCACACCATGCCACACTAGACAAGTCACTCTCACACACACACACGTGCGCGACATGACATGATATCACACCCCTTTAACCCCCCCACCTCACCAATGTAACATCCACAACACACTAGACATGCGGCATGGGGCGGACGCTCTAACTCACCGGACCGGTAACCATGGAAGAGAGGGGGACAGATAGGATTTCGTAGAATACTATTTATCCCGGGCAGGAAATCTGACAAGTAGCCGTCTTCTGAGGAATTATTATGTTTGTCAAAAAGCTTGATCGTAAGCAAATTTCACGAGTTCGATTAATAATTATTTGTTTGTATTGACCGATAACTTGTCGTATTACGAAAGTAATTATAAAATAAGTTTTGACATTCTCCAATTAATTTTTTGTGGAATGCAACAGTATTACTTTTCATCAAAGCTTGCGAGAAACATTTCCATTGAAGGTTGAAATATACTCTAAATGTAGGCACATACATAAATCAAGCGTTCAATGCGCTGAGAGTCGGCGTCGGGATTAACATGAAATAGCTTTTTGAACGCGCTTTCCTGCAATTATAGTTGCTACAGAGTCAGTTGAAATCGCTTTCTGTTTGTTACATAATAACCCGGAGTAAGGGTCATGAACATGAATTCATTCATAAGTTGCATACCTTAGTAAGTCATTTTTTTCTTCAGTACTAGTGAACCGGATGTATACATTCTATCTGTTGTTGCGCATGTGTAGAACTTGACAAGGTATTTAATTCTTTAAGATATTTGAATGTTTCCCTTTTTATTTCAAAGTAATGAAATGCTCTGGGAGGAACTCGCTATCATGCAAAATTACGTGTGGACTACTTTAGGTTAATTACATACACTGGAGTTTCTAATGCGGAGCGCTAAATTTTTCTCTTTACAGGAGTAGATCCTCGATCATCAAAATGGGTCGCTGTTTTGATTAAGAAATGTCACGAAAAATTTGTTCATGCTTAAAATGAATGTTTCCAGTGCAAAATAATGGTATAAGCAAACATGTTAACAAACAATAAAATAAAGTGAAATATCACCACCCGAAATGAAAAGAAAGGTTGAAAATTGTGTTCTGTACACCAAAGGTTTTTGAGGAAAAATGCTTTTAATGTTATTCGTTTTCTGATTTCAAAAATAACATTTGGGTCAGTTAATCAATAAAGTAAAGTGCCCCCCTAATTAAAATTTGGTTACAACTCAGTCATTAACTTTCTAGATTTATATATTTTAAGGCCATCGCACGTAGTTACGCGGGCAGAGAAATATACACGTAATTTTAGTCTGACCAGCATAATCTGCAATAAGAAACGAACCGAAAGTTGTCAAAAGATAATGCTATTCTGATGTTTTGATAGATTTTATTGAGGCCTGTGGGAACGCGCACTGGGCTCCAAGGCACTTTACGGTCGGAAATGTCATCTCCGAAAATGGACCCAAAAGTATGTTGGTATGTCACACGCCTCTATTGGTAAATGATTGACTGTTACAAACATGTTATTCATTATCATTCCTCCACTTTTCATCAGCATCATCGTCATAATCGTGTTAGTCATGGTCAACGCCTTCACTATCAGTATTACAATGCAATGGGTTTCTAATAGTACAGGCAGCTTCCATGCTTGGCAAGTCTCAAAATGACTAATATATTGGTAACCCCCATCCCTAAAAAAATTTAAAAAAAAAAAAAAGAATAAAAGATAAACCGGAAATTTTGATATTAGCTATCTGAAGCAGCTAGTTCACAAATGATCAACTCTCCCTCGTTAATGTTAATGCTATCTTTTTTTCCTGGCAAGTGTAGGTCACATTACACGAAAAAACGCTATTTTCGTAAACGCAACTTCGGCGAAATCGGTTAAATATAGAATACAGTATGGTGGTTCTAATTATGCTGTTCAAGCTTTTATTTTGAATATTCCAGAAGGTCATACCCCGAGTGGCAATTTTACTATAAGATGGCAAATGAATTCATACTATATACGAGTAAATGTACTTAGAATACAACGCATATGAATTTTACAAGTATTTGCAAGAGATCTTCAAAAATATGCATTTTATGATTTGTTGTTCAATGAAAATAAGGAATACAGAATAAATTTACATAAAATAAATTATATTTATTGTACAACAAATCAGCATATATTGGTATATATGGTATGTATAGTTGTACATGTACATACATATATCTGTATGGTATTGAAAAAAAATCCTACTAAAACGAAAATCAAAGGATCGAGAGTCCTAATGTTGCGTTAAGCATGAACTGAAACAGTAAAGGAAAAAGTCAAGTGGCTTGTAAGTGGCTTGTAATTTGGAATTGTTTTATTGATTGTCCACATCAAATGGATCATGTAACTAATATATCAATTTGCTGTGAGGGCCGACGAAATAATTTTATCATCATATTAAAAACCCTGTTATCTCAGCGCTATCAGCGCTTTGATTATAAATAATTGCAA
This sequence comes from Solen grandis, assembly GCA_021229015.1. Classification (NCBI taxonomy): domain Eukaryota; kingdom Metazoa; phylum Mollusca; class Bivalvia; order Adapedonta; family Solenidae; genus Solen; species Solen grandis. The sequence continues at coordinate 61,064,596 of CM037786.1, read as the reverse complement.
TATCTGGATAAAGTGATATTTATCAAGACAAACATGTTAACGTAAGAGATCAAATACACATGTATTAATTGTACATTGTAAGAAAACATATTCATAATTCAATTACTATGAAATGTATTTCTTCTATTCCGTATCTTAAAGTCATTAAATATTGACGCATGGATTCCTACTTCATTATGTTCTTTTTTTTAAACATTTCAATTCATTTCAACATACAAGGGCTTGTATTTCGCCATATAAAATACATTAAATATAAATGACACTCATCTTCTAACTTGTTGCAAAGAATATTACAAGTCATTCCCATTTTCTTACAGTCAATGGGAAAATAGTCTCAGTTTCAATCTAAACTTATTGATATTGATAAAAATTTAACTTTAATATATATTACATATATGTTAATATTTATGTAAATATGGCTGTAAACATAAACAGGTTTATATAAAATTTCCTTTGAAAAGTTTATTATTAACCGGTCGTTGCTTAACCACCAGCTGTTTTTGCTCGAGTCCTGGTCTCTGTGTAATAACCAAGTACTGTCGAATAATAATAATAATAATAATAAATGGGCATGTAATTGTTAACAAGCAGCCAATTGCTGATCTTAGGGTCTCGAAGTTGCCTTGGGCGAATTGTATCGAACAACCCCTGATTGGTTGCTCCTTCCCACAATTCATTAAAATTTTGGAAACCCGCATATGACGTATACACAAACGCATAATATCGGCTATCTGCAAAATGCAACATGTCCGAAATGTTACAGGAATCACAAATTCGAGTAAATTACTAGGCTTGTGGCCACGGCATCACTCAATCTCTGCCTAAATCCACGAATAAAATTGTATTGTATATAGTTTTTCAGTATGATTATAAGGATGATGATGATGATGATGGGATGAAAACGGTTTAGAAAGTGGAATTAAACGAACTTTTGGTGTGCATAAATAAGGCCAGATTCAGTGATGTCTTTATATATCTGTTTATTGATGTCAAAAAAGTCCAACCATTACCTCCCATATATGGCATGTATATAGTTAGTCCCATATATACAGTTATACAACACATGTATAGTTATTGAATATTGCAACGTCTGACATGCCATACCCTTAACACTTAAATTATTATATAAAGAAACTAACTGATAAGTCTGGCGAACAACAACAACAACAACAAAGTAGAAAACACTTTTCTTCATTCAAGTGCATGCTATTTCTTATACATATGTTCAAAGATCTGACCCCAAAGAGCGTTGGATTTGCTACTTTCCGACTTTTTGTGATGCAACAATGAGGTCGTTGGACTCCAAAGTGCGTTCCCACAGACGCCTGGACCGTTAAAATAAAATCCCGACCTATCGACCCTCGTTTTTAGTTGCTGGAGACTGGAAACGGAACTATTTTTTTAGCCTAAGTTGTAAGAATTTGTTTTCTAATCGACGTTAAAAGGAATAAGTTTAAACTAACTAAAGCCATCACAACGTAATGCGATTCGGAACAAAGCGTTTCAGTCATATATAGTCTTTAAACACTTATTCCTTTTTAAGTCAATAAAAACAACAACAAATCTCCACAACATATATTTATCCATCTCGATTGTTTCATGATTGGACTAGTACATTGCGGACGTGAAAAACATGAATCTCGCATCTATTGGGATTCGAACCCACGACCTCTGTGCGTCATTACTAGACTAAACAATGCTTATCGTAATATTATACAAAGGAACCAGACACGCGGAAACAACAATGTCAATTTAATATCCGTTTAAATTGCCGTGTCGGTGCTCTCATTTATGACGGATGACGAACACTTGACGCATGAATAAATTTCCCTGCAACGAACAATGTTCCCAGCCCCTCTGGCCTGGCAGTAGAGACTTTTTGTTTGTGGTGAGAGGTTGGCAGTCAGTTGATGTACAGAACTCAAGGACTGCACTTTTTAACACGAACAGAAGGACTACTCGAGTTATTTTTCCTTTGAGGCGGGATTGATTTTCTAACTGTAGTTTCGATCGGAGAAAAAACTCTCTTAATTCCCTTCAAATTGTACAATCTACAATCCGCGGCACCATGAAGTTTTGTTTTGGAGTTTTCCTGCTGGCCGCTTTGGCGACGGTGGCTGTATGCCAACTGGGTTCCAGTAGCAGTTCCGGTGGCGATGCTGCACGTGCTCGCGCATTGGCATCCGCCTTATCTAGAGGTAGTTCGGGGGGACGTGGATCAATGGGCAGCATGGGAGCGCTTAGCATGCTAGGTGGTAAGTAAACCATTCGATAATTCATATTCAGTAACACCTGTCATGAGCAGTCAGTGTAGGGGATAGTAAAAGTGGCTGATTAGCCAACATGGCCTTTAAATGGAGGTAGAATATACGATTAGGGAAAAATTTGACTAGGACATACGATAATATGTTTTTTCCGAGGTATTAAAGCTGGCTGCTGAAACAAGGCTCGTCACCTAAAACCGCTAACACCGGTTTAAGTATAGAATGACATATATCCGTTTGAACACGTACGTTTCTGTTTATTTTGATAGCTGAAATTTGAAATATATGGGGTTTTTTTTCGGAGAAGGTGCATTCTCAATTATTCGATTCCACGTGACTTAACAAATAATGTAGGAATATATAATGCAGGAAAAGTACCTGCAATGCGTTCAGTTAACCGTAACGCTCGCAACTGTTGTTGATTTGCTTCCCTGCTTACGCACTATATGATACGATAGGATAGGGATGCAAACGCTAAGATTAGGGACTTTTAGAGGTAATTGAGCACATGGCTGGTGACTATACCTGTGGTTGATTAAATGTTTGTTTGCTTGCTTGGATTAATGTCCAAACTTCAGTATTTCAGCCATGCTATAAATGCGTGATCAAAGTAAATTACATCATGGTGGGGCTTCAGTGGCCAATTGGTTATAATTCCTTATTGGCTTCTCGTGGTACCTAGCTGCTATAGGTTCGTGTCCCGATCTGGACTCTCGGGTCTAAAAATGGGCAGAAACCTTCCAGGTCGGTGCCCCTTTTGCACTCGTGTTCTTTCTCTCTCACCACTTCCATCTGCTAGGCGTCGCTGACTGAAATATTCCGTATTGACTGTAAGTTTCGTAACAGAGGCAATGACTAAATATACCAGTAACTTAAAGGGCTTGATAATCTAAGTAAGACATTTCTCCATTCTCAACATGTTCATCTGATACACAGGATCCGTATAAATGCATAGCTTCCCCATTTGGAAGACCTGCTTCTTTAGAAGATATCTTCCAAAATCAATGGTTTACCTGCATAATATATCGGCACTATTTAGCACATAATTGTAGGATCATTCAAGATTACGTGTCTGAATGGATGACCAATGTCTCGCAAGAACTCTGCCACAGTGAAATGAAAATATCTGAGATACTCCTAAATCCCAGGTAACCTATAGCGTAACCTTTGGATTACACCATGGTAACGAGTGGCAGTGATTGATGCGGCGTCACTCCACTGCGCATGTATCGTCTCATGACTATGGCCGGTAATCGAACCCGCGACTCAGTGGTGAGAGAAAAAGAGCATTGTTACCATGTTGCAATAAGTGGTTTAATGGAATTTTGTCTTGGGTATATATTACTGATTATCAGGAGTTAAGAAGCACGCGTGACCATTAACACGTGACATTGGACAATCATGTGTCACGATTCCACGTAAGGGCGCCAAATGACACAAGGAGAGATGCCAGACCGAGACTCGAACCCGAGGAGTCACTCTGTCGCTCACACCTTTTCACCCATGGGGCTCTATAACGTTTTGCTTGGTGTACATGTATTTAGATAATAATGCCCCTCTCTGAAAATTTGCCAACCTTTAATATGAAATAACATCAACTGGGCTTACAATCGCATGTCTTTTTCTGGACAATTTTCGTTTCTTTCCCATACACGTTTTTTTAATAAAAGCATACGTGTCCAATACAGTTTTTTTACCATAAAGACAAAGAAAGAAAATTAAAACTAGCCATTAGAATTTTCTTAAACTTTGCAGGATTATGGAGAATTACACTAGAAAAAAATGTGGGGAAAATTGTCATTTCAAGGGCAGATAACTCAAAATAGCAACTCAAAACTGTATTGGACGCGCGTGCCTTTAATCAGTACATACGGAGAGATCATAGTGGCCATCTCTAATACACACTCATCGTTTAAATCGAAAGTTGTCGGTCATCGTAGTAGCAGAACTTGTCTTCATCCGGTAAATATACACGTCGTCTGCCGCAAACAGAGGCCTTTGTCTTTTCGGCATTTTTGCACTTGCTTTCAGTATCGCTTAACGTATCACCCATAATTTATGAATGCTGTCATGTTTTGTAAGAGAAGGAAACTCATCTACACTGTCAACAATGTCACGAACATAACAGTCAAGTGTCGACGTTTCCAGCTGTATAATTCTTGGTTTACCGAACTCCGGCCGTCTCCGTAATTGTGATTGATGTTTGCGTGCGCAACCAAGATATAGCTATTTATAGTAACAGAATCACACGATAATTCAAAACGTGCATAAATAATATAAAAGAAATATATGTATGTATTAAGATAAAGAATACAAAAAAAGAGATTCAATAAAAATAAGACAGCAACAAAACAACCCACCAAGGGTTTATTTGACTGCACTTAAATATTGAACAGATGGTTATCTAGAAGATATTTCTTGGTTTAAAGATATATTTAATAAAGATGCAGATGTTTCATTGTGTATGTTAACAACCCTCTTTATTTCAGAACTGCGATAGTTTTTAATTTTGTAGTTATAAAATGAATTGATTAATTTACCATATATTGTTTCTTGACCTACTGGCATTAAAACCGCAGAAATGCCAATTCCATTGGAATGTTGATTAAGATTTTTTTGTCCTATTGAACATGGTAGGAACGAACGGAATCTGACATGACTTGATTAAGGAGTTCGTAACTTTGCACAGATGACATTTGGAATATCGAATCACTGTCAAAAGACAACCTATCAACTTCCCTTTTTTTTTTTTTTTTTTTTTCGCGATTCTGATTGGATAATTTAAAACAACTTCGCATGCAATTTCCCACAATCTGTCGATGTCAAAGTCATGTCGTTCATGCAAATGACTCGATTCAAAAACTACAACTACAACAACAACATACGCCACCCAAAACTGGATGTTGATAGTGAAGCAGACTTATGAAAAGATGTGAAAATTGTTGATTTTTCGCGGTATTACTTCGTTAAAGTTGCCTTTTGACAATGATTCGTCATAGCATGTTTTAAGTGGATATCAGATTGATCGAACCGTGCATATAACATGATGGTAGCATGTATGTGTACTAAGTTACGACGTTCGTAATCAAGTAAATGTTGTGTTAAGCATAAACTGGAACAGAAAAGGAGAAAGTCGAGTGGCTTATAATTTGGAAGCGTTTATTGATTTCCCCTCATTAAATGGATCTTGTAGCTTTGAGGGCCGAACGACTTAATTTTATTTGCCATATTCGTATATGATTAACCAAGGATGTGCACATTGCATGCCAGAGGTGCGTGAACTACGTCACACAATTTAATTCATAGCATTCCATTGATAATTTTCTCGCCTAGGAAAACAGGTGCACGAATATTAAACTCGCTAGGGGGCATTGAATTTAGATATCCGGTATAGTAATTTTCGGAAACGATCACAATATCGTACATGTATATTTTTGATAATCAAGATTACAATGAAATTTGAATTTCTGCTGATGCTGCCGATACGTCAGAAACCTGAAACCTTGACTGTTGATACACTTTACCTACGTCATCGGCAATTGTATCTTATGCTTTTTCGATGAGATACTGCAATATATCAGTGAGACATAATTCATAACATGGATAAAGATTTCCATGAAGTCACTTATACGTCATATAATTCTACGTGATTTGGCGCCATTTTTAGTAATGTCTGACTAGTTTAATGCGAAAACTATAGAAAACAACATAAGATAAAAAGAAAAATTGTTTGTTTTGAGTTAATATGGAATATATCTTATCTCGAAGTGATACAATTTTCACATTTTCACTCGAGCTACGCGCTCGTGAAAATATTATAATTGTATCACTTCTCGATGAGATATATTCTATATTCACTCATACTGAACAAATATCCTCTATATCTCTGATAATCATACGAAGGATTCCGAAGGAAGGCGAAGTGACACGACTGTATACGGGCTCTCTTCAAGGGCGATTACTTCGTCAAATGTTGAATATAACCAGGGGAAGAAATGGGGCTAAATTTAAAGTACAAATTATACCAGGAAACATCACACTCGCCATTATCCGAAGCCTTTCATTTTCCCCCTAGGTCTGGATTAGTGCAGATTTACTGTAATTGAAAATAATTATATGTACGTTTTTTTTGTTGTTTTTTTGTTGTTGTTTTTTTTATGAGGAATATTAATTTACATTTTATTTCTGATCTAGGATTGGGAAGAGGCGGCGGCGGCGGCGGCAGTGGTTTAGGCCTCGCTCTATCCTCAGGTATGTTTAATATTACATTTGATCTTTAAAGTCCGGAAATGCACCTATTAAGTTTGATATCTTTACAATGTCTGAATCTGAATATTATACGTTTTATGCCAATACTGGGTATTACACAACGGATATTATCATTTGACGGCGAAACTGCCATAAGAATTAAAAGAAGAAAAATGACTAAAATTGTTTTATTTACGAAAGCAAATTAATTTATTAATCCTGTATTCATAGGTGTTTCGTATTTTTCTTTGCAGGCTTAGATTTTCAGAATTTAATACAGATGCAGATGTGCATGCAGTATGGAATGCCCGCCATGTTTTGTATGATGAATGTGATGAATTAAGTGACGCCACTAGCTGACTGTGTTTGTTTTCAAGACTAATCGCTAACGGATGTTTGTGCTTCAAGAATGATTTGTGTATATGATAACGCACCTCGATTTTGAACATATTCGTGGGGTAACTTTTCCAAGAAAAAAAATCAAAATTTTACCTGCGTGAAACGCAAAAAAAGGGGAAGAAAATACGTTTTTAATTGTATAAATTATATTATATTCTTTTCGAAAAATCTCTAAGTTAAAACAACAATAAAACACGCACACATTTACACTCAAGCAAAATACTCCTCAACCAAGGTCATGAGATAATATTCTGTATTTTTTTGTTTTGTGGTGCATATCTCACGCTAATACGCATGAGCGGAACGTGGCGGAAGCTCCATGATGCCACTGGATGGAAATGGTGATACACGTGTCTTTCCTTTCATTTTATTTGATTGGTCTGTGCCTGTCAACGTTGCACGTGAAAGTGGCATTTTCTAAAGCTTGGAACTTTCCAAAACACTTGTTTCATTTGTAAATGTAAAAACAAGAACAACAACAACAACATTTTTTTAACAATCGTATTTATTCTCTTTTTCAAATTAACTGGTCATATATGATATTTCATTTATTTAAATGTTACTTTGGAGAATATTTATTGCTTTTTTACCTTTTTATATGAAATGATGAATGCAATGAGAATTAAACAAGTTCGATTACCTCTTCCGTTGTGTTATTTTTTATTTTCATATCCAACCAGTGCATTGGGAGAAATATTGAGTTAAAAAATATTTTTCATCTTTAGAACATGTCTTTGTGTGTGTGTGTGTGTGTGTGGTGTGTGTGTGTGTGTGTGAGAGAGAGAGAGAGTATCTATCTCAGAGATCGTCTTTTTTGCCTTATTGTGAGGGATGTATAAAACCCACAAGTCTCTGTGTTGTTTAAGTATTAAATTTCAACACAGATATTCAGTAATTCATTATTACTCTGTATATATTAATTATTAAAGACGATATTTGGAATAAAATACATTGTATGTAGAGATTATTCGAACACACTTCTGCACAGAATGAAAGTTTTAAACTGCAATCCTCTATAGCCTGGAATCATGCGTTTTCTATTTCAACGCAACACATTGCAACTAATCATGGGAATCTCAAAACCGGATATCCAAGTGCAGAGCCCCCTGGCGAGCAAGCTATAAGCGCATCTGTACCATCGTTATATGCTTGCATGACGAGCTCCTTTTTAGGCTTGTGTTGTTGTTTTTTTACATATCTTACATGAATAAAATGCGCAACAATTTTCTTTATGTAATTTATTTATCATTTTATTATAGAAGTTGTCATGACACATAACGAACGATAACTCTAAGCGGGATACGCAAGCGGGAAATTAATGAATGAAATAACTATGAATGAAATAGTGTTACTTAACCCTTTCCCTCATATAAACTCATTTTGACGCACTCAATAGGTACCACATAAAGCCTGATCTGCAGAAAACCACAGTTCAACCTTACCAAATTTAATTACAAAATCCTCATTTCCAGACCACTGAGGAGCAGCGAACAGCATAAAACCTGATCAGCCTGCGAGTTACTCGCAGGCTGATCTGGTTTTATGCGGTTCGCATAGGTCTTTTCATGGTTTCCTCTATGAGGGAAAGGGTTAAGTTAGTGATGCGCTTTACATGAAGTGCAGCAATTCAGGCACCTGGCCAGGTATATGGCAAACACTAGGACTCCTAGTCCTTTCACATTTTCATCATAATGAAAAAAGGCATATACTTATAACAAATTACAGAATAATTAGTAGATTTTTTAAGAAGTTGTTTCCCGATCGACGTAAAAAAAGAATAATTAGAGAACCTAGCTGAAAGCCACGAGAGCTATTATTGAAATCTTATTTTTGTCGCATTGTCGCAGTCAGAGTCGAACCAACGACCTCCCATCTAGTTGGTCATGACCCCCCCTCCACACACACACACACAAAGAAGCGAACAATCATAACACGAATTTTAAGTACACTATTATGACACAAATCCAAATGATGTAAGTGAAAAGGAACAAATTAATTTGAGCAAATGCTGTAAATATATAAGATGATATCTGTTTGATACAAAGATTAGATGACATAATGAATCCGGTGGATAGGAAACTGTAGATATATTACTGTCATACTGTGAAATCATTAGTTTTCGTGGGACACTAATTTTCGTCGATTTCGTGGAGGGTTTTATCCACGAATGTTAATCCCCACGAAAACTTGCCTTTAATATAGGCCTCACATTTTCTAGAACATAGATCCGCGAATAAATGTACCCACGAAATTTCCTAGGTATATATTCAACGAAATTAAATGTCAACGAAAATTAATGATTTTACAGAACAGAGATGTTCTGCTAATTACGGATAGAGAAAGACCTCGAGTGTACAAAGGATACCCGGGTAGGACCACCTGCATGCCAGCAGGACAGCTGAAAGGTTTCCTCGCATGAACATTCTTGGTGACCAGACCAGGACTCGAATTCACAAGGGCGAGAATTAGCGTAGTTAGCCAGTAACTATGTTAAACTTTCGACCATAGAGTCTAACGGTGATGAAAGTGATGATGAGGATGATGAGGATTTTAACGTTAATGAAACTGCTACTGTTGTTGCTGTCGATAATGATGATGATTATATTTGTGTCTTATTTATATATCCGATGTTATTTTTTATGATGGCGATGATGACGACGATGATGATAGTGATGAAAGATATAATGTTACCTTCCAGTTGAAATGAAATTATTTCTACTGAACATTTTTCAAAGGTGACTAAAACAATATGATGATATACCTTTGTGCAGACATTTATAATACGTGAACCATTCAAATAGTCCAAAAACTCTCTGTTTGCTTAACGTCTCTCACAGAGATTTAGCCATTTGGAGACTAAATCTACCTGTGTCACACCACAGTATGAGGCCGTAAAGATGTGGTATGATACCACACACAAATATTGTACTGACACGAGGACCAACCAGTCCCGGGGTTATCCATATATACTGAGTGCCAATCAATGATATACATGTATACACCAGTGCTATTTTAACGACTTTAGTATTTTGCAACCGAGGATCGAACCTGCGACAACCTTTCGTTTTCTTGGCGGATGCACTAACCGGTCGACCAACTGGGATGGTATTTTAACCAATTTAAATGCAGAATTAACGGAAATCTATAGCAAATGACAACAACATAAAAGTAATTAAAGCTTACTTGCAAGAAAAACGCTTATTTTTGGGACGACATCCTAAATTAATTGGACAATCTAATTGATTCAAAATTTAGATAGAGTTGCAAAATTAATACTGATAAACGTATTAATTTAATCATTAAATTAAAGATAAGGGAGATAACTATATATATGTATTAAAACTTTTCTTTATCTTTTTTTTTAAAGATTTGCTACGACAAGAGTGATGTTTGTCAACTGGGAAATTATGTTTTGAAATGTAGCTAGAAGAAATAAGCTATTGTGTAAATATTATATGACAGGAAATAAACATTTTCTGCATGCTCTACAAGTTTTGAGTTATTTGCTGTGTGTGTGTGTGTGGGGGGGGGGGGGGGAGGAAATGACCTTGACATAACACATTTTGTTTACTTCATGCGTTTTATTTCTGAAGGCTTTCTTTGATGTGACCAGATATATCAATCTCCAACCTTTTTCTTTTTATTTCAATGATGATTTAAGCAATTTCACCCATAGCAGCAAAAAACTGAAAAGCTAAAAGCATTTAATCACATATTATGGCCACTTTTTTATAATTTTGTGTCACATTTCATACTCTGTAATATGCGATGAAAACTATAGTCAAGTAATAAGTAGAATAAGCCAAAGTATCAAATTTAAAACCAACTCTGGAAAACTGAAAATTGTGTCCCTTTAGCTTATATTACCGTGTTATATTGTCAAAATTGAATACAAAGATAAGTCAGCGAAAAAATATAAGGTCTATATGAATTTTCATTTACAAAGCCTTCTGTCTCAGAATAAAATATCAAAAGATGAAATGATCACAAATGACTGAGAAAGTGTTTGTTGGACGTTTATTACAAGTAATCAATATAATATTTGCAGCATCGTAAAAGTAAATAAGGAAATGAGCTGCAATGTGTAGAAATTAATTCACAAAAAAAAAATTAAAGAAAGTTGTATGAGATGTATTATAGCAGGAAGTGAAAAAAGGGATAAAAATGTAATATAAGCGAAACATGAAAAAGTTCATTCAGTGGGATTCGATTTTAGGGCCCCTAGTTCAGCAGACGAGCACTTAACCAACTGCGCAAACGGAGGCTGATGCTATTGTAACGTGTCCGAGCGATCTGAAAAACTATAGATATGTGAAACTAAATTTTCCTGTGACTCTCCTGGTCGTATGATTAGATAAAGTTAAGCTATGAAATATATACAAAACTTATTTACGAATGATAGTAACAATGATTGATTTTCTCAAATAATCAACGTCAACTAATTTGAGAATCAAAAGATAAAACAAACTGATTTTGACTCCTAACTTAATACTGAACACAACATTATCCCAATAGCCTAAACGAAATTTAACAATTCATTTATTTTTCTATATTTTCAACTATAAGCTTCAAAAATCTTCTTAAAACCCTACCAAGATTCACGACACCTGATAGCGCAATGCTTTCTTGGTGAAGTAGTTACTTATCTAAAATACTTAACGTATTTCTCCAACTGTTACCCGGCCAGCAGGTTCGCCACCTCAAATCTTACATATCACCAGACAGCGTAAGAATAAAAGGAAATGTTTCGCAAGCCGAATCATCTTTGGTGTTAAATAGACGCACAAAATTGTATATTGCATGTGGAAGATTTATATATTTCCATTGGGATATTAATAAACTAAAGGGAGGCAATTCAAGAAAATATAAATATTTAATAATCACCAGCTTTTAGACAAAACTAAAATAACAAAACAGAATCGTATATCATATAAAAATCAAACAATTATTCCAGCACAAAATGGGCTAAAAGACTATAATTTAAAAGCCTAAAATCGTTACACTATATATGGCTTATGTTAGCTAATTTATACACTGCGAGTTTTGTGACGTAGAGGGACGAGTTTACTACCAAGGTTAACTTCGTCTTCTAAAGACTCACAACTGTTTATTTAACAACTGCTTAGTTTTTATGTTTGAATTTTTCAAATGAATGGTTTTTATGTTTACATAGGTAGATTAAATTGTTATTTGCAGAAAGATATCCACCCCGAAACTCCCATTTTACGATGGAATATCCTAAAATAATTTATGCAAACAAATGAAACGAGTGCTTTTCCGAATTCTTCGGTTGTTAACCAAGATTTCATTGGTATAAGAGATAGGTCAAAATCCATTTTATACAGCTTACACCGAATAATAATAATAAATGTAATAATAATACTTTTGTTTGTTGGGTTTAACGTCCCACCGACAGTTTTTCAGTCATTTGGAGACGATGTCTACTTGAGACAGATATAGTGCTATCATGCCGTAGACATGTGGCATGATACCACACCCAGTCATATTATCCTGACACCGGGTCCTGCAACTAGCCTTATATGCTGAGCGCCAAGCAAGGGGAGTAACAATTTTTACGACTTTGGTATGTCGCGGCCGGGGATCGAACTCACGACCTCTCGCTCCCGAGGACGCTCTAACCACTCGGCCACCGGGACGGTCAATAATAATAATAATAATAAATCTGACTGAAGCTTGTGTCTTGTGTCTTGACAGTCTCTATTTATAGATGGGGTGATTCAAAGGGGCGACAAAACTAAAATAACAAAACTCATTATATATGCCAGGAAAATATAAACGATTATTTCAACAACAATAAACCGAATTTTTTTGGGTGGGATGATAGATTTATTAGGTTAATTCCGACTATCGCCCACAATTAGTATTTTTGCGCTCTAGCACCTTCCTTTCTCAAGCAGTCAGATTTTATTTTTTACACTTTAGCATCTTCATTTCTAAAGCAATCATCTTAGAGTTTAATGACAATGTTTATGGCCAAAATCTCTCGGCCGATTTCGATTATGACTGATTTGTTCAGGAGTTATGTTCCTTGATATACAAAAAAAAAAAGAAAAAAAAAAGAAAAAAAAAAGAATGCTAGATTATACTGCATATGCAATTATTAAGCAACAATATCTCGATGGAGTTCGATTATATCTGGGAGTGGTAAATCTGCAGTTAAGGCCCTTAAAATATCAGAAAATCACACAGATTTGCCGTTTTAGTTGTGTGTGACCAACTATAGTACTACGTTTTCAAACTAGGTTCTCTTAGATTTAAAACCGAATAACCCCTCAATAGTGTAAATATGATCGAACAATTGTATATATCTTTACAACATAAGTATACTAGAATTAAGCAAAAGTGCTAAAAAATTAATGCTGTGTGAAAAATAAATACTTACAGGCTACAAAAATCGCCTGTGACATGAAAACATAATGGGACTTATAACTTGTAACTGCAATCGAATGGTGTAACTGTTTTTATCACGTGATCACTTTACCAAGCGTACGAATATAGTTAGTTTCGATGAAAAGGTGGCTCGCAAATAAATTTGATAGTAAATGTGCAGCGTTAGGTCATTTTAGGCTATTACAATAACCCATGTGAAGTCCAAAACAAATCATTGTAACATACTCATAATCACATCAATCTATCGACCTAAGATATCTCCAAGGGTTATTTCTTACACTAAAAATGACCGAAACCTGTATATCTACTATCCGAAATGAGTTCGGAGCCTCTGACCTGTGCAGAAAATTTGCATAATACTTTATTCTATAAATAGAGTATGTTGTAGATAAGGTACATATCCATAATGCATCAATACATATGTTTACACTGATTTCACTTTTCGTTTGTTCATCTCCGTCATGTTTTGTACAAATTATGTAATATGTTTTGCCGCATGGGTCATACGACCTTCTGGCTTATGCTGAATAAACTTTCAAAACTTTTCATATCAAAGCTCTGATAGCGCTGAGAGAACAGGAATGCCGCATTTATTTTGTTTATCAAAGTGAATTTAATTATTATTGATCGACTTGCAGCTCTTCAAACACTCTTTCATTTGAGACATTTGTGCCTTCAGCACTTTGATTACACTCTAGTATGTATTAAAATTCCCCTTGGTCTGAAGCTTGGATATTAGGTGTTTTTCATGTAGTCATAGCCCTATGATCAAAATTGGCCACGATGTTGACTTGTTTTTACACAGATTTACATGAGGTAGCTATGACCTTCAGTACAGTTTTGTGTGTGGAAGTAAACTTTGACATTGGATAACCTTGATCGAGACTAGTTGACATAATTTACGGCCTTTAAATCGAGGGATGAAAGCTAAACTATGTTAAGTGCATATAAATTTATAAGCACTTAGCATAGTTTCGCTCTCACCCCTCGAAATACGGACCACATGTACTGTTTTGGGTGTGTGGAATTGAAATGAGATATATCTGCATGTAGTATTGATTACAACTATATATAATATCATGTATAAACAATCGAGACAATGTTTTTCAGATGAGCGTCTTCAGGGTCATCTGTTAAATGAAAAACAAAATAAATTTTATTACATTTATTTATTTAGAGAGAGAGAGAAATAGAGAGAGTGAGAGGGGTATGTGTGTGTGTATCAGAGAGAGAGAGAGAGAGAGAGAGAGAGAGAGAGAGGAGGAGGGAGGGGATATTTTAGGATATAACAAAGGGTAAGGATAACATATTGAAAAAAGTCTTTGGCTTAAGAACGATGTATTTCATTTCACACACACACACACACACATGGACACGACATCGATCACTGGCAAGAATATACATTTTAACATGTACATGTATACATATATATTTCTTATTTCAGAGATCATTTTGATTGGAATTGTTCAGGAAACATGGCTCACAGAGATAGCCATTTCATTTTATTTTTTTTATTCTACATGAGTTTAATGCTTCAAATTTTGATTAATATCTATTTTTTTTCTCTTTCTTTTTGAGATTCATATTAAACAAAACACAAGAAAACATATGCAAGTAAAATGATTTTATTGAAATCAACACTGAGGTATTTTTTCACAAAATGAACCATACGGAGCTAGATCTACATAAATTAAAACGAAATGAAAATGGATGATGAAATAAGTATAATCACATACAATCTGGCATGTTTGTAATTGATTAAGGAAGAGAATATTCGAATCAATATTTAATTGAGCATTCGTGTCTCGTCTTTATTTTCTGATGTTTTGCATTTTGACAAAGAAACCGTTTCCATTAGCGCCACCTTATTGAAATTTGTTTGTTAATCTATTCATACCGAAATGGAAACAAATGACCTGATGGATGTACAAAGACATTTTAACAAACACATTTACGTAACAAACAGATATATATTTATTCAATGTATATGAGCTAGCTTCTATAAAGATTCAATCAATCTTCCTTGAAGCTCGCACCGGCGTTTCGGAGCCAACTGCCGAATTCAAAAATGCTGAACTCTAGTTAGCATAACTTAACATCTAAGGTGCTGCCATGAACATCAAACTTAGCATTTGTATAATTTGGTAAATCATAGATCACAGATCTAAATCAACTTCAATCATTTCTCCCAACAGTTTGATCTTATTGTCTTTGGTACAAAATGATTTCACGTAGTAAGTTCAAAACGTTCTTCGCTAAAATTAGCCAATCGACAGTCGAGGCACGTCATTTCCGGTCTCGTGACGCCATTCCTTACATGGTTTGTTGCATGCACATCAATGGGTGCATAATACGAGAGCAGAGGCTGAAGTCAAGCATCTGGTCGACTGAAAAAAAAAATTGTTGATTAATATAAAACTAATTAAGGAATGAACTCGGTAAATTTGTAAAATGTAGAATATAGAATATAATTTTTTAGAGTGAATTAGATGTTCGACAATAAAGTAATTCATTGAGAACAAACAAACATGTCTCGCAGCTAGTCTCCCTCATCAAAAAAAAATCTACAAAGAAATATATTGAGTGGAAATCTTGGCTGCTTAAAATTGGCATATAATGTTTAGCATTAAAGGCATTAATATACAGAATCCGATTAAACAGAGATATGCCTATACATGTATCAACAGTCAAATACGCAAAAAAAATGGAAACTGTGATTTCAATCTCTTTCTTTGAGAATGACAGCAAGAAACCTCCCCTTTGTCACAATTATTTCTTGGACATATTATAATGTATAGATACTGTTTAATCTTCCCCGAGAGCCTGTAATTGCGATGTTTTCTTTATTGGTTTCCAAACGATCTCGTTCTAATAATTCATTAATTACTAATTCTACAGTAACAGTAGAAGATGATTACATAGCGAGGTGGGTGTCAAGACGACATTTTTCTCGATTAATTTTATATTGGCTGGGAAAGAGAGATTGTTAAGGTAATGGATACAATACCAACTCAAAACAAAATAAGTTAACTTATGAAAAAGACAAAGACGACGAGAACAACGATGACGAAGAAGAAGATGATGCAAATGAAGAAGAACAACATCTGACAAGAAGAAGAAGAAGAAAAAAAGAAGTTCAGAAAGAAAGGTTTACTTACATCCCATGCGCTGAGCCATAAGCAAACCACCAAGACCTCTGCTGCCGCCGCCAAAGAGTGAAGCCATGGGGTTGTTTCTCATAGCGGCAATGGAGGCAGCTGTGTTGCCCGTAGCGGAACTTCCTCTTGTACTTCCGGCTGCACCAGCTGCTCCACCGGTGAGGAGTCTGCTCAATGGATTTCCCCGCTGCCTGCACCGGAACCGCCGGAGTTGTTGTTGCCAAGCATGTTCATAAGTAACATCATGTCCATGGTGCTACTTTGTCCCGCCACGGAGTAGACGGACAGGCCGAGGAGGCAACACAAGAAAAGAGCCGTTGCTTTCATGGTTGATTGTCCTATAAAACAGTCACAAAGCTACTCCAAAAATTATAATTATCACCGGTGGGGTGTCCTCTCTTCAACAGTACTGAGGCTAGTCTGGTATGACGAGTGTGAGAAGAGGTTTTATGCGGAGGGACGGTCACGTGACAAGTCGCCTGGAGCCGTATCTTTCCTCTGTATCTGACATTGTTTTCAGCTGGTTAGGAAACTTCAAGGAGTTTGCGAGGCCCCGGCAACAGTCTCGATGATTTGACACTTTGACAAGCATCATGCATATGACAAATGTCTTACGTTACTAAGTTGTTTATGATATCTGCACCCTGTTCTTTTTTAAAAAAAATTTTCATTCTTAATATTTAACAGCATTTCAGTCTGAGTAAGAAATTTGCTACTTTTTAATATTTTTATTCAATTTTAAGAATTTGCACTTATGTAATTTTAAATGCAGATCAAGCTAAGTTTAAACTCCGAATCATATACATCTCGGCATGCGTATCGGAGGAATCGAAAAATGGCTTCTATATACGTGTATTTTTCAGGTTGTTTATGACTTTTTTGAATTATTGGAGGTATTGTTTAGCATCGAATAATGATAATGTCTGTACATGGATATTATATTCCTGAAAATGTATATTTTTAAACATACATTTATATGGATAGATGATATATGGGCAAGGTTTGCATATAATATTTAAAATAATTGGGAAAAAAAAACTAAGCTACCTGAATACAATATTGGTTAATTCATTTGATGAATCTTTTCTACGTTTAGATGTAGGCATTAAAAACCTTGGAAAGATTTAAAAATAGATAACATACACACATTTATTTATTTATTTATTTATTACAGGCCTCCTTGATTCTCGTTAAGATTTTGACAGGCGTTGCCATAGCAACCATTTCGGACTTTGATGAACACTAACCGAATTAGACACTTCACCCCTGTGGCATCTGCCCCGCCCCACTCCAAAGACATGCCAATTCCCTATTACCTTCCCCATCCTGTCACTTTTGATAGTAATATATTCGCTTATTTTGAGAAAAATGTCATAAAAACATCCCTTGTTATCCATCCGATAAACATGTCAAATTCCCCTACTTTGACGCCTTTTGTGATAATTTTTATGTTCGTGCACAGGGTGAATATGTCAACAATGTGTCAATTGGTACACCATTTGTTTTTATTTGTTTTTCTGTCTTTTCATTTTATATAACCAAATTAAAGAGTATTTAATATAAGACATCATAGAAGGGACACGCTTTGCTTGTCTCGTCAATCTAAGTAATCTAAATGTATTGGTTTACTGCTTAAAAACAACAACAACAACAACAACAACAACAACAACAACACACACACACACACACACACACACACACACACACACACACACACACAACGATATTGGTCGTGTAATACATTTGTATTTCCGAAATATTCATTTGGGAAGTAGGAAGACAAGTTCTTTCAATTTATAGCATTGTGCACTGCATGGTTTTTCTGGAATATGCAATCAGAGTAAAAGTACAGATTTAATGAGAAGGGCGGAATAAATGACCTCTCCGGGAAAAAATGGCATGAAATCGTGACAAACATGTACGTTAATCTTGTCGATATATATGATTATCTTTTGGCCTATTACTCAAAGTACCCCGTCGTGTTGACATTTAACCACGATACGACCTTCACCTGAGTATTTTAGTTATATATTTAGATTTGTTTCCTCTTATTCCCTTGGTCAGAAAAATGAATTATTCGCTTTAGATACAGGTGTATGTTATAGAAAGCCATGGAATATATTTATGTAATTTACCAGGAAAGTAGTCACAGCTATTCAAAGTAACGACGACGAAAGCAGGCAAATTATTAGAAAATGATTCTTACTTGATAGGTTATGGATAAAATTTCATAATGATGAATGAAATATTAGTCTTGAAGAGACTGCCCTTTTTAAATTTTCTTCAAATCTGGCAGAATAATCAAAATAAACTATAAATTTTAAACAATTCTTCTCAAATATGTTTACAAATCAAAGAATTATAAATTTATTCTAGCAATGCCCCAAGTATTGTATAAGTAAATACATAAGAAAAGAGATAACATATATACAAAAAGGATTCCTTTACTTTGAGACTGGAAAAAGATATATGAACAGAGAAATTCCTTAATCTGTATAAAATAAGACATTTTAAATAAAACATATCAGCTGATGTACAGCACATATTGTTTAGTTAATTGGTGAATTGCTCTACTTACATTGCGCAAAAAGTGAAGATACACACATATTATGTATATATTTTCTTTTTTTTTCATTGAGACGTTAGCACACGAAATGTCTACGATATTCCTTGACATCCCTCGTAAATGTAGTTTTTTTTATGCCTAACAACATATCGTAATTTTTGTAATAAATAATATATGGTCGTTCTGGGGCATACGAATTATTAAAAAATCATAATTCATATTTCCTACATAATTATATTAACATAATTATACGTAAATTATTTATACTTATATATGTACTTGCACTTGATATACCAAAATCTTATAAGAGCAGTACAAAGCATGCACAAGTTTGTGATTATTGTACGTATTTTAAAAAAATACGTGTACTTGCGTATTTGCATACTTTACCACTGTTTAACGTTTGATAGCTACTTTTATAGCAAAATATATTTTTAATGAATGTACGTCTTTTAAGATTTTATTTAATGTAAATTGCAAGGAAGGCGAAAAATACCAGTAAGGACGAACACCCTTTAAAATAAATATTTAAAATTTGAAAATAAAAGCATTCTATTGGACAAAAAGTAGGTCAAAAGCTGAGGGACAAAAAGCTGACAATATCTGTGAAACGATACAATATTGAATGAATTGTTAATTTTTTATGGCATCCACCGAATATCAAAACCATTTTGAATAATATAGCGATCAGTTTCAGCTGACTGTTTGACATGCAGATGATAGCATGTTAACAAAGCCATTGCCCGCGGGGCATGCGCAGTGAGACAGGTTTAGTGTGTACGTCGATTGTAGAGGGTGTTCGCACTTCAAAATCTAGCCTTAAGTATAAATATTTACGCAAGTTGTCAACGTAGAGTAATGAAAAGCATATTAAAATACATGTCTGTAAGATTTATTTGCATGTCATGTCAACGCTACCGAAACGTGGCTGATGTACTAGCATCTTGAAAAGTGAAATACTTGAACCGGACCGAGTAGTCACTGCGATTTGAGACCACACAGTGCTTAGTGTCACGTCTTTTCAAATATAGTAGTGCAGATGCATACTAAGCTTATGCACCAAATAAATAACCACGACTAATTTTATTTTCTAAAGAGTTCAAGGAAAATGCATTTTTTTTTCAACCTTAAAAAGGTTTAATGAGTGTATTTATTATACTCAGTTTGTTTTGCTTATTTCCGTCTTGAATATTTTAATTGAAGTGTAGTGGCAGAAAAGAAAATACGTACGCTTTATGAGCCTTTGTATATTTTTAGAGTGAATTTACCCTTCTATGATTTGTAAATTTTAATACATAATAACACTTTCAAATAATATGCAGCTTATTTCCATATATTTGTTTATAAAATAAGGTTTTATGTTTAATACCAAAGTCGTCGGGGGCCGCCGTGGCCGAGCGGTTACAGTCGTGGACTACAAATCTTTCAGCCCTTACGGCTGTGGGTTTGAATCCTGGTAGGGACTTCGGATTTTTCATGTGAGGAAGCCTTCCAGCTGGCTTTCGGTAGGTCGGTGGTTCTACTCGGGTACCTCTGTGTACTCGGGTGTAGCGCCGTTAAATGTCGCACCGCCGTTAAATGGCGCAACTCACGTTAAATGTCGCTCTGTTGCCGTTAAATGTCGCTCTCACCGTTAAATGTCGCAAAACAAGCTCACGTTAAATGTCGCACCTCTAACGTTAAATGTCGCAAAAAATCGAGGTCACGTTAAATGTCGCACCATCAACGCTAAATGTCGCACATTTCTATATACACTCTAATGTAAAATTTATGTTATATATTTGGACCCTCATTGGCGGATCGACTTGTTAACCTTCTCTGCATAGGGTTCGAATCCCGAACGGGAATATGACTTCTATGGTTGCTAATTCAACCAATGTGTCTTTTTGCATCTTCGTGGCGTTTAAAAAATGTTTGTTTCTATTTACCTGACGGACCAAATTCCATTCCCTAAACATTTGGTGTATATTTTAACGCCCTTTTTTCCGACTATGTTTGTTACATTCGTTTGATTTTAAGTCAGATTTTTTTAAAATTTTCACTAAACATGTTCATCATAAAGATATAGGTATCTTTAATGTAAAACAGACAAAAAATCCTTGTATAAGTTATGATTAACTTGTTTTAAGATGTTATGCCTGCCTACGTACCATTTGTATTTTTTTCGAGATGTTATCAAAAGCAAAAAGCTATCTTTTACTTTTTCTTAATTAGTTATGCATCGTAGTTTGTTTAAGCGACCGTAAATTAAATAAAAGTGTCGCTTTCTTTGAGGTATTTACGAAAATTAAATAAAAGTGTCGCTTTCTTTGAGGTATTTATCGCTCGTATTGTGTGTGCGTCGGTATTGATAATAAGCTGTATATGAAGATGTATTAGAAAGTTGTAACAAGGGGTTAAAACTGGGTATATTCTGTTACATCTATATTAGAAAATTATGGTTTTATGTATGAGAAAAGAGAGAAAATGTGTTTTGTATAATTTTAATATATTAATATGCGACAAATGTAAAAAATAAGTAGGGCATTTATAAAACAGAATCATTACAAATACACAAGTATTACCAAGTTAGTTGGATTACTGAACTGTACGAATAGGAAATCATAATCGAATCTTGCAAAATATATGACAAAAGCAACTCTATTAAGATGCGAATTGTTGATATAACTTCTGCGTATGCTGTTGTATAATCATAATCACAACTAGTAGTCGTAGAGTTATGCATATACATGTATAATTATGTATACATATTTGGTAATTTCTTTTTCTTCTTCTTTTCTCTAAATTTCGTTTCGTTAGGCATAAGAGGGAGAGCAATATATGACATTTGACTTGAATATACCGTATCCTACAATATTTCTAGTTTTTTTTCCAGGAAGATATTATGGGACAGGGATATTTTTTATTTCGCGAACAAAAGCAATATATTGTAGCTTTATACTGACAACTATATCACATTGTACATGTGTGTGTGTGTGTGTTTTATACCATATGCGTATCGATGTTGATAAGTTTTCATATAGAAAATTAAAAAAAAAATCATTAAAGAATTATGTTTTAAATAGTGATATCAGTGAGGAGCTAACGAGAAAACTATTGATGTCGATTTGAGTTAATATGTTCATAATAGAGATATCAGTGAATATCCATTTTCCATATTATTTTAATATCATTCATGACCAAGGTATTAAGTTTGATCACTTACTATTACGCGAAACTGTTGGTGAAGATAGAAGTGGGAATGATGTAGTAGATGAGAGAATGAGTCGTGAATAATTTGTGAAATATATTTATTATGTATTGAGTTCCGTTACGGCGACCTCATGGGTAGAACATCCGTCCTGTACTCGCGAGGTGGGAGGTTCGATCACTGGCCGCAGCATACCAAATTCTTTAAAATGGTATTGATTTAGCGCTCAACACTAAATTGTGATTGCCCGGTGCCATTATAATGTGAATAGGTGTCATATCATGAATTGTCCTATTCATTGATAATAGTCAATAAAGAAGGCAAACTAACTGCCCTGAACACGAATTTAGCTGCGAAAATCGGCACACACACACACACACACACACACGTTATCAACAACAAGTGTAGTACTAAACTTTTATTTTTCTATTCTGACTCAAAATATAATCATATAACCCCATGTTTCTACATAAACAAACGTGAAAATCAGGCAACCAAAATTTCTTTGAGGTATTTATCGCTCGTATTGTGTGTGCGTCGGTATTGATAATAAGCTGTATATGAAGATGTATTAGAAAGTTGTAACAAGGGGTTAAAACTGGGTATATTCTGTTACATCTATATTAGAAAATTATGGTTTTATGTATGAGAAAAGAGAGAAAATGTGTTTTGTATAATTTTAATATATTAATATGCGACAAATGTAAAAAATAAGTAGGGCATTTATAAAACAGAATCATTACAAATACACAAGTATTACCAAGTTAGTTGGATTACTGAACTGTACGAATAGGAAATCATAATCGAATCTTGCAAAATATATGACAAAAGCAACTCTATTAAGATGCGAATTGTTGATATAACTTCTGCGTATGCTGTTGTATAATCATAATCACAACTAGTAGTCGTAGAGTTATGCATATACATGTATAATTATGTATACATATTTGGTAATTTCTTTTTCTTCTTCTTTTCTCTAAATTTCGTTTCGTTAGGCATAAGAGGGAGAGCAATATATGACATTTGACTTGAATATACCGTATCCTACAATATTTCTAGTTTTTTTTCCAGGAAGATATTATGGGACAGGGATATTTTTTATTTCGCGAACAAAAGCAATATATTGTAGCTTTATACTGACAACTATATCACATTGTACATGTGTGTGTGTGTGTGTTTATACCATATGCGTATCGATGTTGATAAGTTTTCATATAGAAAATTAAAAAAAAAATCATTAAAGAATTATGTTTTAAATAGTGATATCAGTGAGGAGCTAACGAGAAAACTATTGATGTCGATTTGAGTTAATATGTTCATAATAGAGATATCAGTGAATATCCATTTTCCATATTATTTTAATATCATTCATGACCAAGGTATTAAGTTTGATCACTTACTATTACGCGAAACTGTTGGTGAAGATAGAAGTGGGAATGATGTAGTAGATGAGAGAATGAGTCGTGAATAATTTGTGAAATATATTTATTATGTATTGAGTTCCGTTACGGCGACCTCATGGGTAGAACATCCGTCCTGTACTCGCGAGGTGGGAGGTTCGATCACTGGCCGCAGCATACCAAATTCTTTAAAATGGTATTGATTTAGCGCTCAACACTAAATTGTGATTGCCCGGTGCCATTATAATGTGAATAGGTGTCATATCATGAATTGTCCTATTCATTGATAATAGTCAATAAAGAAGGCAAACTAACTGCCCTGAACACGAATTTAGCTGCGAAAATCGGCACACACACACACACACACACGTTATCAACAACAAGTGTAGTACTAAACTTTTATTTTTCTATTCTGACTCAAAATATAATCATATAACCCCATGTTTCTACATAAACAAACGTGAAAATCAGGCAACCAAAATGAATATCGTACATTTGCAATAAGTAAGCTTTACAAAAAACAAAATGTTAATAATTAAAAATTAATAAACAAAAACAAAAAAATCAATGCGGTGGTATATGGCGAACTGGCTCGATACCCAATTATTGTTCATTTAATTAAATGCTGATTTAATATAATGTCAGCAGAAAATATGATTTTTAAAACAATGTTTACATATACTCTTGATAGACCTTCAAAAGGGAAATGAAAACTGGTTAAAAAGGTAAAACAATAACTATCTAATCAATATTATCCATCTAATCTATCTTATCGATCTAATCAATCTTATCTATCTAATCTATCTTGATATATTTTACCTTTCTAAAATATATTATCTATCTAGAATATCCACTATCTGTCTAGATATATCTTATACATCCCAACTTATCTATCAAGATATATCTTATCTATCTTATCTATCTAATCTATATGAAATATTTATTCTTTCTTATCTTCTTCTGTCTCATCCATCTTATCTATAGTAACTATCTGTCTATTTTTTCTATCTATAACAAAAACATTTCGACTGGATGCATAGAATGTGTATTGAACCAAGTAATAAATGAACACCAGGTCACGGCTTGTCCTCGTACGCCAATTCACGAAGCCATTGCGCACGTCATATGTTGTCAATGATTGTACAGCACAGGGGTGTTTTAATTAAAAGTTGCAGGAGAATCAATTGATCGAATTTACCAAAAAGAACAGCCAAGAAAACAGCAAAACGCACTATGTCGCAGACCTAAGATTGTAAATATATTTTTAAATTAGCATGTCAAAACTATATCCTAAAATATTTTTGTAAATTTGAAAACTTAATTGTATGAGGCACGTTTCGGACAGCCATTGACTACGTTGGCAGTTTGTTTTTAGACCATGGAACATGTCAAAACCCCTGTTCACCACTTTTTAAGCAGCGATGCGTTTGTTTAATATGTCGGAAAAAGAACTTCTAGTCACTTAAAAAAGACAGAAAAGACCGACACATAGAAAGAAAGACAAAATGAAAAACAGAACGAATGACAGACAAGATAAAAAAGAAAGAAAAAGAAAGAAAAACACACAAAGAGACAGAAAAAAATGACTGACAAAAAGAGAGACATATTAAAACCATAACCATAGCATTTGGATATATATATATAGTATTTATATAAGTACAAAATATAAAAACAAATATTAAATTTATTGGGACATTGTCCATAAGGTGCCCATGTCTAGTAATGATTGAATTTTGATCTCGAATAAATATAACGAAAGTTTTTATTCTAATTCAAAGACAGTGATTTTATTGGTCCTGTGTTGATGATGATGATGATGATAACTGACCATCCGAACAAATGCCACCTGTAAACAACGTCAACTTTTTCCATATTCCACTGGCTTGTACACCAGTTTGACTGTATATTTATCGCCGAGTAAAAGTGGGGTACACCAATTACCATAATTAACCTTGTTATGACGCGGCCGGGGATCGAATCCACGACCTTCCGATTAAGGGACGGACTCAAAACTTCCCGGCCAACAGACCGATATTTAATAACTGAATGAAAGTGAAACTCTAAAAACCAACACATGTTCATTGTTCTGAGGTAAGTATGTTGCTTCGGTTTGATTTTGATGTGTCAATCACTTAGACAAAAACGATGTCAAGCTTTTAAAATAAGAAGTAGAATACATAAGACCCTAGATGCAAAAGAGACACATGGGTTGATTCAGCGACTGTGGAATCCAAATGCCCCGACCAGGATTTGAACCCTCTTTAGAGAGGGTTAACAAGTCAACCCGCAAAAGTGGGTTCAAAAATATAACAAATTTAATATAAGAGTGTAAATTAAGAAGTGCGACATTTAGCGTTGATGGTGCGACTTTTAACGTGACCTCGTTTTTTTGCGACATTTAACGTTAGAGGTGCAACATTTAACGTGAGCTTGTGTTGCGACATTTAACGGTGAGAGCGACATTTAACGTGAGTTGCGTCATTTAACGGCGGTGCGACATTTAACGGCGCTACACTCGGGGGTCTTCCTCCACCTGTAATTAGCTGGACGTCGCTATATGATTGAAATACTGTCGAAGCGACGGGAAACCCCAATACAATACAATACCAAAGTCGTCAGTTGTCAATGTATTGCAATACTGCCATAAATCATTAAGTAAATATTGTCATGCTTTAGGGTATGCGCGAAAAGTATAGCAAATATTCATATGTGAATAATTTCTTATCTTAATGTCTAAACAGACCATCAGTATTGCCATTACTATGAGTTGATTATCATTTATGAAAAACCGAAATGATAAACTAGAACAATACACCGGTATTTGAGAATAACAATGAAGATATGTGTCAACTGAGTCGAATGCATGTTTTCACAACACTTAGATGCTCTTGGGTTCATTGGTAAATTTAGAACTTACATTAAAGTATATCAATTTAAAAATAATACATTTAAAACAGTTCTCAAAGTCATGAAAAGCGCAGGTTCTGTTTTTGTGAAAGCGTTTTCGAAGTTATAGAATGTAAATCGAATTCACAATCTATGGTTGATTTTCCTTTCTGGAAGACAAATCAATTTTCAATTTATTTTTTTTTCATGTATAGGTCACCATTTCGTAAGCATATTTAACAGCATTTCTGAATAAATTCTAGATCGTGTATTGACAACGGTGATTTGTCTGTAGATTTCAGGGTCATCTATATTACCACCTTTTGGTATGTGGCAAATAATCTCTTCTCCAAAACATTTTGGGTATTCTCCCTTGTAATTACTATTAAGACCCGAATTATTCTTTAAAATGTTTATATAGCCCTGTATTATTTATATTCTGTGATGTTTGCCTGATTCTTGTCATGCTTCTTTATGCGCTTCTCTTGGTTAAGTTTTACCTAGATTTGTTAGATTGATTATTTTTCCTGTTCTTAGATAGCATTGTAATGGAACTGTACCATATCTAGATTTAGAGACGAAATGTAGCAATCCGATGGAGCTGCAACGTATCTAGACTTAGAGACGAAATGTAGCAATCCGATGGAGCTGCAACGTATCTAGATTTAGACACTAAATGTACCAATCCGATGGAGCTGCAACGTATCTAGACTTAGAGACGAAATGTAGCAATCCGATGGAGCTGTAACGTATCTAGATTTAGACACTAAATGTAGCAATCCGATGGAGCTGTAACGTATCTAGATTTAGACACTAAATGTAGCAATCCGATGGAGCTGTAACGTATCTAGACTTAGAGACGAAATGTAGCAATCCGATGGAGCTGTAACGTATCTAGATTTAGACACTAAATGTAGCAATCCGATGGAGCTGTAACGTATCTAGATTTAGACACTAAATGTAGCAATCCGATGGAGCTGTAACGTATCTAGATTTAGACACTAAATGTAGCAATCCGATGGAGCTGTAACGTATCTAGATTTAGACACTAAATGTAGCAATCCGATGGAGCTGTAACGAATCTAGATTTAGACACTTAATGTATCAATCCGATGGAGCTGTAACGTATCTAGATTTAGACACTAAATGTATCAATCCGATGGAGTTGTAACGTATCTAGATTTAGACACTAAATGTATCAATCCGATGGAGCTGTACCGTATCTAGATTTAGACACTAAATGTATCAATCCGATGGAGCTGCAACGTATCTAGATTTAGACACTAAATGTATCAATCCGATGGAGCTGTAACGAATCTAGATTTAGACACTTAATGTATCAATCCGATGGAGCTGTAACGTATCTAGATTTAGACACTAAATGTAGCAATCCGATGGAGCTGTAACGAATCTAGATTTAGACACTTAATGTATCAATCCGATGGAGCTGTAACGTATCTAGATTTAGACACTAAATGTATCAATCCGATGGAGTTGTAACGTATCTAGATTTAGACACTAAATGTATCAATCCGATGGAGCTGTACCGTATCTAGATTTAGACACTAAATGTATCAATCCGATGGAGCTGTACCGTAGCTAGATTTAGACACTAAATGTATCAATCCGATGGAGCTGCAACGTATCTAGACTTAGAGACGAAATGTAGCAATCCGATGGAGCTGTAACGTATCTAGATTTAGACACTAAATGTAGCAATCCGATGGAGCTGTAACGTATCTAGATTTAGACACTAAATGTAGCAATCCGATGGAGCTGTAACGTATCTAGATTTAGACACTAAATGTAACTAAATGTAGCAATCCGATGGAGCTGCAACGTATCTAGATTTAGACACTAAATGTATCAATCCGATGGAACTGTAACGTATCTAGATTTAGACACTAAATGTAGCAATCCGATGGAGCTGTAACGTATCTAGATTTAGACACTAAATGTATCAATCCGATGGAGCTGTAACGTATCTAGATTTAGACACTAAATGTATCAATCCAATCCGATGGAACTGTAACGTATCTAGATTTAGACACTAAATGTAGCAATCCGATGGAGCTGTAACGTATCTAGATTTAGACACTAAATGTATCAATCCGATGGAGCTGTAACGTATTTAGATTTAGACACTAAATGTATCAATCCGATGGAGCTGTAACGTATCTAGATTTAGACACTTAATGTAGCATTCCGATGGAGCTGTAACGTATCTAGATTTAGACACTAAATGTATCAATCCGATGGAGCTGTAACGTATCTAGATTTAGACACTAAATGTATCAATCCGATGGAGCTGTAACGTATCTAGATTTAGACACTAAATGTATCAATCCGATGGAGCTGTAACGTATCTAGATTTAGACACTAAATGTATCAATCCGATGGAGCTGTAACGTATCTAGATTTAGACACTAAATGTATCAATCCGATGGAGCTGTAACGTATCTAGATTTAGACACTAAATGTAGCAATCCGATGGAGCTGTAACGTATCTAGATTTAGACACTAAATGTAGCAATCCGATGGAGCTGTAACGTATCTAGATTTAGACACTAAATGTAGCAATCCGATGGAGCTGTAACGTATCTAGATTTAGACACTAAATGTATCAATCCGATGGAGCTGTAACGTATCTAGATTTAGACACTAAATGTATCAATCCGATGGAGCTGTAACGTATCTAGATTTAGACACTAAATGTAGCAATCCGATGGAGCTGTAACGTATCTAGATTTAGACACTAAATGTAGCAATCCGATGGAGCTGTAACGTATCTAGATTTAGACACTAAATGTAGCAATCCGATGGAGCTGTAACGTATTTAGATTTAGACACTAAATGTACCAATCCGATGGAGCTGTAACGTATCTAGATTTAGACACTAAATGTAGCAATCCGATGAAGCTGTAACGTATCTAGATTTAGACACTAAATGTAGCAATCCGATGGAGCTGCAACGTATCTAGATTTAGACACTAAATGTAGCAATCCGATGGAGCTGTAACGAATCTAGATTT
The DNA here is from genome assembly GCA_021229015.1 of Solen grandis. Taxonomy (NCBI): domain Eukaryota; kingdom Metazoa; phylum Mollusca; class Bivalvia; order Adapedonta; family Solenidae; genus Solen; species Solen grandis. The sequence continues at coordinate 61,035,042 of CM037786.1, read as the reverse complement.
AGACACTAAATGTATCAATCCGATGGAGCTGTAACGTATCTAGATTTAGACACTAAATGTACCAATCCGATGGAGCTGTAACGTATCTAGATTTAGACACTAAATGTAGCAATCCGATGGAGCTGTAACGTATCTAGATTTAGACACTAAATGTAGCAATCCGATGGAGCTGTAACGTATCTAGATTTAGACACTAATGTACATCGTGGAGCTGTAACGTATCTAGATTTAGACACTAAATGTAGCAATCCGATGGAGCTGTAACGTATCTAGATTTAGACACTAAATGTAGCAATCCGATGGAGCTGTACCATATCTAGATTTAGACACTAAATGTACCAATCCGATGGAGCTGTAACGAATCTAGATTTAGACACGAAATGTACCAATCCGATGGAGCTGTACCATATCTAGATTTAGACACGAAATGTAGCAATCCGATGGAGCTGTAACGTATCTAGATTTAGACACTAAATGTAGCAATCCGATGAAGCTGTAACGTATCTAGATTTAGACACTAAATGTAGCAATCCGATGAAGCTGTAACGTATCTAGATTTAGACACTAAATGTAGCAATCCGATGGAGCTGCAACGTATCTAGATTAAGACACTAAATGTACCAATCCGATGGAGCTGTAACGTATCTAGATTTAGACACTAAATGTAGCAATCCGATGGAGCTGTAACGTATCTAGATTTAGACACTAAATGTAGCAATCCGATGGAGCTGCAACGTATCTAGACTTAGAGACGAAATGTAGCAATCCGATGGAGCTGCAACGTATCTAGACTTAGAGACGAAATGTAGCAATCCGATGGAGCTGCAACGTATCTAGATTTAGACACGAAATGTAGCATCCCAAAAGAGCTGCAACGTACATGCATCTAGATTTAGACACAAAATGTAGAGAGTTCTGCAACGTATCTGGATTGTGACATCAAATGTAGCATCCCAAAAGAGCTTCAACATATCTAGTTTAGCATTTTAATGGAGCTGCACTGTATCTAGATTAGGAATTATAATGGAGCTTCGCTGTGTGACATTTTTCAACGCACTGTACTCTCGGGTTCTTCCTTATTGCATCAAGTTTTAACATATTTATTAAAGCATCGATTTGGAAACAAGTACTTAAAACTGATATACATCCCTTTCGACGATCAGTACTTAGCACCTGGAAAGGTCATGGAAAATCACATTAATGTTGTAATGAATAATGTTGCTGCAAGTCAGATTTTCATTTTTGTTTTCAATCATGTTTATGTTGTTAGAAATATCAGATCATCATTATGTTCTTGATTATGGAGAAATGTATGCTTATTTTAGCAAAACAAAAACTTGAGCCAAAAAAAACAAAAAAACTTTGTTTACATGTCGGAACCCTATTCAGAAACGCGACAAGAAATTTGCATATTACATATAAACTCGGTTTTATAATTGTCATTAACGTCGTTTTATTTTCATTAATTAGCAAGTTAATTCATATTTCTTCGTTTATATTCTGTATGCTGCTGATAATTTTAAATATTCATAGCGTTGATACAAACTTTAGATAGATAAAGTACACGGAAAGAGAGGGAAGGTTTATAGTATGCCGCATGGGCTTTGACGTTAGTGTGTCAGTTCAACGCAAGATAAGTCACCTCTAAATAGATGTAACGTCATTTTAATTGAAATATACTAAGGCGTATATCCTGAATATACATATAATTGACACATTTACGTGACTTCTGCATTGTTTACAGTTTACGTGACTTCTGCTTTATTTCATTTTATGTTCATTTGCATGGTTTATGTTATATTTCGTTGTTTTTTTTCCGTGCAATATTCCATCTATTATGGATAGCTACTATGATGATGATAATAAAAAAACTGATAACGATAATAATATTACATTTAACTGGCATCAACTGCTTCATGCTGGTGTTTAATGACATGCCTTTTCATATTTTACTTCTTTACCCTATGCATTGACAAATAAAGTAGACCCAGGTAAGAAGCTCATACCAGGAGTTGGGAGCTGTCCGATTAGGGTTTTCTCTGTTTGCTCATTCAATATTGTTGTCCAGATAGTCGCAGCTAACCAATCAGAATAGAGGTCTGCCACAACTGACCGATCAGAGCAGACCAATCAGAGACGAGTTTAGCTGACCAATCAGATTAGAGTTTTGCCGGAGCTGACCAATCAGTGTAGACCAATCAGAGTAGAGTTTTGCCGCAGCTGAAAAATTTTGAATATTGTGTTTTCGTGCAATTTTCGCTCAGTAATGTGATTTACATTATAAATGAATTAAAATAAAGACTCTAAACGGTTTCCGTGTTGTGTTTACTCTTAAAAATGGTTAAAATGTGTTTTTAATGTTTCTATCAAGCTAGACAACTGCCTGGAATGGTTACTTCCGGTTTCAATTATATTTTCAGTTCTCAATGGTCAATACATTTAAACTGAATTTTGTTATTGCAGCGCAAAATTCAAAACCTGAATAAAAATACGAGATAAATCATTGTGACTGATAGCCGGTGTCATGGTAAATATATCCTTTAAAATAATTGTAAATCCCCTTTCTTGGGAAAAATAGATTTGTTTATTTCTGATTGACCAATGAAAGCTTATCTTTTAATTCAACGCGAATGAAACCGGAGAGAGCCAGTTCTAGCAATTGTCAAACTCGATTGAAACATTAGTACCACGGTATTATCATTAGGAGAAAGCCCGTCACAAAGAAGTTGGTGATTTCTTTTTATCTTTTCGTTTTAAACACAACTTGATCCATTTACCATGTCATACTTGTGTAAAATTGCGATTTCCCATATTTGGTCGCAAAACAGTGTCTTCCCTTCCTTTTTCAATGTCACCATAATACGATATGATTCGCCCCGTTCAAATTCGAGCCCCTGTGTTTGTGAAAGGGATTTTTTATCTGTGCTCTGACAAATATCATTATTTATTTATTAATTTATTTATTCATATATTTATTTATTTACTTACTTATTTTACCCCTTTATCAACTTGGTTTTACGCAAGCGTAAAATAACTGCCGAAAAAATGCAACTAGTCAAATTCGTTAAATGTTTATCAACGACAAAAGAGTGATGCATTCAGCACTGGATAAACATGGCCTAGGTAGTCAGTAAGTGCTAAAATAACATTTGAATTATTCCAGCACTAGAAGGGGTCACTATTGCTCCAGGGCTATCCAAGTACATTTCCATAAAATAAGTCTTAGATGTTACATAGTGTAATAATTTTCATATCAATCCTTCCAGTAATAGTCTAGATAGGAGGATTGATAATTCGTGCATTAACAGTATTATCAAGGGCAACAATTCATGTGAGTCTGTGGTGATTTTGGCAGTATCGTAACAGAATATTTATATTTACTTTCATATCTATGGACGCAGCATATATTTGGAGGTGGATCATGATTTTTATATAAATCCACAAGACACTTAATAGATCTGAAATACAATTGCATATGTACAACAAATATTGTTAATATTGATTGAAAATTATTCCAATGGTTTCTTAGGAATGGTGTCATGTTTTGTTGTTGATGATGTTTACGTATTTAGAATTGTACTTTCATTGCAAAATTTCATACTCTTAAATACTCATTTGAAGCTACGAGTAGTGGGGACCATAACACTTCACCAAAATACAACTAATTACATGTGGTTATCATAAAAAAGTTAAATTTATGTTTATTTACATTCTGTGTAATCTTATAATTATGCATGAGCCGAAAAGATATGATCGTTTACCCAATATTTATGAAATTGCTCGTTCTTTAACTCATGCACGTAGATAAAAGCATGAGCTTGATAATAAAACTATCTTATTAATTGTGTGCATTGGTGATTCATGATTATGTATAAACGCGTCTGTAAAAGATAATCGACAAACCTTCTAATTCTCTCTGCCTCTCCCTCGTTTTCACTCATTATATGTATACATTACAAAAACAAGTAAATCGTACATATGTTGTATTCCAATTTCTAAATAATTTATGAAAATATCAAATTATTTGATAAACTGTTTGATGATCATTATTGTTTTATCCCATTTGAATGTTTATTTTTTCAAGATTTACAGCATATATTAATCTTATATAAAAACGCAAGAACTCTTGAACCTTAGTTTTAACGTATACATTACATATTATGTGACATATTCGTTTCATGTGCGTGATAATTTCGACCGATACATTACACGTGTGATATATTCGGTCGAATTTTTCAGTCGTGTGACATAAACGTTCCGTTACATATACGGTTCAGTAAAGCACCATTGAAAAGCTACGTTCAAAGCGTGGATAAACTGGATAAATGATATAACGTATAAGGTATATTTGTTGATTTCGGTGTAAGATCGCATTTTTTTCTCCGAGTGAGCATAGAAATTATAACTTTATAGGCTTCATGAGTAGAAATAAAATGCGACCTTACATCTAAATCAATAAATATTCTGTTTTTTACATGCTTGTTTTTGCGTAAATTTATTTTTATTTACGATTTCCAATAATAACATTCCCCGTGCGGAGCCCTTTTCCGTAGTTTGCCCCCGTTTGGTGACCCAACCAAATAACGCCACGAAGACAAGAAAAAGTCCCAACGTTTACTTGTTTATTTTTACAATATTTGCCAATATCTAAACAGCAAATCAATTTTCTCTACAAAAAAATAAAAAAATAATTCAAACACAGTAATAAACTTTAACAGTTACATAAAACCAGAAAATGAAATTTAGCTCAGGATTACATGTATATAAACAGGATGGCAGCCGCATGGCAGAGTAAACATATGACTCGAGAGAATATCAAGACATTCCTTAGTAATATTCCAGAAAATGGTCTTAAATCATTGTGCATTAGCAATATTGAGATCTGATATAGGTCATTCGTGCTGGATTATTCGCTGTCACTCACAGAAATGAGCCGAATTCGCTTGAAAATTGGTCGCTCAACAGGCGAATCTTGGGGGATCAGGTGTGACCGTACATCTAGGTGTTGCTGTGAAAGTATTTTGTTCATTCTTCTGATTGATTCGCCACTCGTGAAAATATCACTTTTACTTTTCACTCAGTGAAATTATATATCGATCTCACACCAAAACAAACAATTTTTCTATTTATTTAATGCTTTTAGGGCCAGAAATTAGCTGTTTTATTCACAAAAGACGTCAATATTGGCGGGATTACATCGCGTGCGTGACGTTTTATTTTTTTCATTTGTAGCGTAAAACCCAGTTCAAAAAAGTAGTTCCGTTTTTTTGGTTATTTTCACTGCAGTGAAAATAACAACACCAACTTTTCACTGCTGTTATTTTCATTATAAACATAGGTATTTCATCAATAAGCATGAAAGAAAACGTAATCTTTATTTTTGCATCAAATGATACAGCCAATAAAAGCATGTATAACCCCTGGTCTGGTGTTCAGGTACTGGTTCCGGGATTAACAATCATGGCACAGACAGATGCACATGTTCCTGAAAATATTCGGGCGAAAGGTATGGGCGGGAGAAAAAAAAACGATTGGATAAAATAAGTTTAAAGAAAATAAGTAACGTTTATGTTTTCATATAAAGTTATGCTTTTTGAATACATGCTCTAAAATATCCACAACAGATAGTTTTTTTCATTCAGAAACAATGTTGTTGTTGGACAACAGTAACGCGGTACGCATTAAAACAATATATACAAGAAAACTTTTGACGCAAAAGTCAAAGATTATTTTTGTTGGTGTGTAAGTATTAGTTACCGTTTATATTTTAAATTTTATGGAACTTATCGCAAGCGACGCGAACGGAACCGCCCCCTGTTTTACTGACAGCATATGTGATGTTTTAAGTACGTTTCAGGGTTACTGTTACTGTGTACATTTCTATTTTTAGCTAACAAAACATGACGTTATCATTCGTCGCCGCATTAAGCTCCGCCCATATTGGTTTTTGTCACATAGGCGTCATATCTCTCCATATAAAAAAAATCACGGTTCATTTTATGCAATATATTTTTCAAATTTTGAACGAAATACAAGCATTTCATCGGACGATCAAGTAGGACAAACCGTAATATCTGTTTCGCTGCCCTTCTGGTACTTGCTTCTTCACTTAACAAGTAGTACACTGGGAACCAGAATGTAAAAAGGACTGCATTGAGATGGCCCCTATAAGTGACGCACCTACTGGTTTTCGTACTGGCTGGTGATGGTAATTTCAGCACAATTACAAAAGGACTAAATCGATGAAGATAAATTGTAATACAAAAAAGTTTAAATAATAATGTGGTATAATCAGTGTTACAACCTATGTTCCTATGCTAAAATGCTGTTATTGTTGTTAGCAGAAAATGTGTGAGTACGAAAATGGCTCTTGCTGGTCCGGAATAAGACTCGGTTGACGAAGGCAGTCGAATAAGATTTTATATCAGCTTCAGACATAGACTTCATTCCATAACAAATATAATTCGAGGGGTGAGAGCGAAACTAAGCTACGTGCATATAAGTATATAAGCACTTAGCCTAGTTTCGCTCTCACAGTTCCATATCAAGTATGCAATGGTCTCAAATGTTTCTATTCAAAACGCCATCGCTGACTTAAACACTCACTCAGCCCCTCACCGCGTGGGTTCGAATCCCGGCAGGGTCATTCGGATTTTCATGTGAGGAAGCCTTCCAGCTGGCTTGTTGTAGG
>CM037786.1:60978251-61028251 GCA_021229015.1 Solen grandis | reverse complement strand
GAGATAATCTGTATTTAAATTAAATTAACCAAATTTTTAAAAATTTTTTGGGGGAGATAATCTCTTTTATGATTTTGTTTCAAATTTCATGAAAAAAAATCTTAACTCTACTGTAGAAAAATTAAGAAAGTCCCTTTTTTTAGTTTTTAGGGGAGATAAATCATGACAGCAAAATTATCAAGGGGAGGTAATAAAAGAACTTCTGTCACAAGGCATAACATATCAATTTGCCCCTAAGATTTTCATTTATTGACATTTTAAAAGCTTATATTGTAAAGTTATATGGATGGAATTGATGGCTTTTAGGGTTTTAAGACTTTAAAGCTATATACATGTAAATGAGAAGCACTTCCATCTAATAAGTGACTATTCCTGGTGGCCAGGTGGTTAATTCATCCTGTTTATAGTAAGAAGGTCGTGGGTTCATTTCATGGCCATGACATCACAAAGTCATCCAAAATTGTCCTAGTATATCTTCCTTGCTTGGCACTTGTTATCATAGGGTTGATTGAGGATAAGTAAACTGGGCATGGTATTAGTCACTGGACTACAGAATGTTGTCATAGCAAAGCAGCATTTTATGTCTCACATAGGGAAAGTCCTCTTTTTAACTGAAATTCGGTACCGGTGGAAATAAACAATTGAACATCTGACATTTGTATGTGTGTACTTTATTAGTTTTGTGAAATATTGCCAAAGGTTGAGGGTGTGCTGTTTGAAGTATTTTGTCATTTTTTTTCTACATTTAGTTTCACCAGAAAGAAGATTTTCTTTCAGGATTTCTGAGCTTGTTATGCATAAAAGAAACCAATTCAGGTTTGTGAAGCTGTGAACATTTAACTGCAGTAAGATGTACATTTACTGTTTCGTAACCCTTTCATTTTCACTGGTTTTATTTAAGATGTTGAGATTTGAGCCACACATCTCACTAATTGAATGCTAAAATTTCTCTTCATCTGTACCACTATCTGTAAACTTATCTATGGTTGAATGAAATAGGTAATCCGTACATATTCATCCCAGTTGATGATTGAATTGAAAACCCAAAATTAATGAAAGTAATACAGAATGAACTAAATGTGACAGATTAAGAAAATATTTATATTTATACTAAGACAAAAAATGTTTACTTTTCTTTGTTTTGGTGTTCATCTGTCTGTCGATCTGTCACTTTTCTGTCCTGAGCCATATCTCAAAACTACCAGTATAGTAGCCAAGGTCTCAAAATTCTACAGAAAATGTTCACCCGCATACAATGTTGGATACCTAGGGTTTTTGATGGTTATTGCTATGGTCTTTAAATAACTTTAAAAATAAAAAAAATAAAAATGCATGTGTCTCGTATATCTCCAAAACAATTCAACTAACTTGGTTGTTTTTCATTGCAATGTGGAAACGGCCAGGGAAGGCATTACACTGGAAGTTCATGAGTTTTCAGTGCCACAGAAGTTAATGTCCAATTCTTCCATTATCCTCCGAGGCACAAACCATTTTCATAACCATGAATCTGTCCATCCTGTTCTGTCCAGTTTTTGGCAGCAGATAAATGCATGTCGCTCAGTTTAAATTTTCATAAAATCTAGAATTAAGATACGTGTGAAAGGACAATATTTAAATCAGAAGCTTATGCTTGACAAATGCAGTAGAGCTAACTGTAAAATCATGGGGGAATAACTTTTTGTGTCACCTTCTGTAAGCAGAGGTGACACATAGGGATCACTTTTACGTTGTCTGTCTGTCTGTCACATATTTTCCATCAGGCTTTGACAGGTGACACATGTGTTTCAGAGAACTCTCTTGTTAGTCATGAATATCAACCCCATGAAATAGGATTATTCACTAGATCATCTGATCTCATCCTGAACATGGATCTATAAATATATATGACAAAATGCAGCCACAAGATCACCTCAGTTAGAGAGCCAAAATTTAATGCCAACTAAAAATAATGACTTTATAGTATCAGTGAGAATGTGCTGTCCGTAAGATTTTTAATTGCCATAAGTCACTAAGACATAATAGCCGATGACATCATGTGCCATTTTTTAAAAAATTCAAGTCTCTTTAAGAAATTTCTTGATCTTGATCAATCTTTATTCAACAGATGTGACAATGACTCCATGGAGGGACGACCCGGATGAAAATGTAGGTCGAGTGCGTGAGCTAACTTACACGATACCTCTTAATGCTCCGTTTGGTCCCAAGACGTCCCATACCGTGGAGAAACACTCGTGTTACACAGAGAGCCAGCAGGGCATGCTCTATGTCATCAACGCGGAGTGTATGCCCATGGGCATTCCATACGCTGACGCATTTTATGTGGTAAATCGGTACTGCCTGACCCGTGTCAGTAAAGACAAGAGTCGATTACGGGTAACCAGTGAAGTGAAATACAGGAAGTCTGTCTGGGGTGTCGTGAAAAGTGAGTAGTAAAGATGAAGGTTTATCAGGATTGATAAAAGAATTGTTTAAATCATGGGATATCCTGCTCTGAGCAGTGATTTTATTTTAAAAAGTAATCACTGCCATCTTATACATCACAGGAAATAATAGTAAAATAATAAATAATAAAACTGTCAAAATGATGTTGATAAAACAAATGATAAATAAACTCTTTATTTAATTGTGTATTGAAAACATTTAACTTGTTTTCTCTTCATTGTGATTTTTTTTTTATAAAACATTAGAAAAAAGATAAGAATTTATTTCTCATATTGTAATCTCATGTCTTTTAATGACGGCAGAGATGTTCTCTTACTTGTAGGGGTTTGGTGATTGAATGATTTTAGGGGAGATCACTGTGTTGGTGATTAAATGATTTTAAGATATGTATGTGTACACATTACAGATTAGGAACAGCTCTCATTGTGTAATATAAAGGATGTTTAGTGATATCAGTATCACATCAAAAGGAGAGGTTGACTCACATTTAGCTACACTTGAAAATTCCTTTTAAAAATTAATTTCATAAATATGTAAAAATGGGAAAATTAACTTTTGATCTTGAGATATATCTTTCTCAGGAAAAAAGAAAAAGAATAGTAAGTTTGAATTTTATTCTCAAGAAAAAGAGAGAAGTAATCAAGATGAAATTATTGCATAAAAGAAGACATGAGACATTAGAGATATAGGTTTAAGCAAGATTAAAACTTTGAGAAAGATTAATACAGAAGTTGGCAAGTATTGTGTCCCCTTTTACAGATATGATAGAGAGAAACTGTATACAGGGAGTGCTGGACTACTTCCAATGTCTAGGTGAGTAGCAAATGTTTTGGTCATGAAACAATTGCATTTAATTTTTATCAAATGTTGAAAAGAATTAAATTCCTGCTTTTTATGTATCTAACCACTCTACATGTATGTAAGGACGGGTCACATTTGACATATTTTTGTTTAAACATAGATTGTGGAACAGGATGATAAAAAGCTCAGATGTATTTGAAATCACTAAAGTGTAGCTTCATCTTAACACTGTATTAGGGGTACATGTCTAAATACCCCACTGTATCGGACTGCATCCTCTCTATGTGAAAATGAATTTTTAGTTGACTATTAGCATGAATCATGTGATATGGATTTGGGAATCATTGTTGGATCACATTATATTGACTTTTGTATTATGAAAGCGCACCTTTTTATGGATCTATATTATGCTTGAGTGTCAGGAAACCAGCCCTAACCCTGCCATGTCCATTCCAGGGGTGCACCTACGCCGGGAGTCAGACTCCCAGCAGAACATCCAGGTCAAACCCGCGTCCAAGCGGAAGCTGAGGAAGCGGAGAGCTCATGGGTTCGGAAGAGCTCATGGTATTCGCGTCACTCACAGTCACCGATAAGTGAACCGCACTCACACTGTGGAGAAAATGGTCGCCCCACCCACTCCTGTCAGAAGTAAGTGCACTACTTGTTGTTGTTCTAGTTGTCTTTGTATTAACCCTTTTCCTCATTAATACTCATATATAAATTTCACACATAATGTGTATTAATTTACAGGAATTTAAATGGTATATGAAACAAATGGATTTTCCTACGTTATTTGTGAGCAACAGTGTATGAGCAAACAATTGGAGCTGTCTGATCTGGGTCTGCACTGTGTGCCAACTTAACATACCTGAATGAGGTTATGGGTTAAATTTTTATTATGCCCCCCTTCGAAGAAGAGTGCAAATGAATGTCAGTCGGTTGGATGTAGGTCGGTCAGTTGGTAGACCACTTTGTTTCCAATCAATAACTGGAGATCGCTTGGGCCCACATTCTTCAAACTTCATAGGAACATTGGTCATGACTAGTAAATGACCCCTATTGATTTTGGGGTCACTTGGTCAAAGGTCAAGGTCACAGTGACATTGAATATGAAAATTGTTTTCGAACAATAACTGGAGAACGCTTGGGCCTACATTCCTCAAACTTCATAGGGTCATTGATCGTGACTTGAAGACTTGGTCAAAAGTCAAGGCCACTGTGACCTTGATGGGAGTGGGGGTCATATGTGTCATTCCGACAACTTTTGTGAGTTTTATTTCATTCAAGATTAATTTTGTAATTCTTAATTCTAAAATTGTTTTTGAACAGCATAATTGGATAAAATATCTGACTTGGAAGTTTGTATGAAAATGCTTTCTTTCAAATATTTAAAGAATTTGTAAATAATGGCCACTTTTATACCAATAAATTCTTGTTACAGATATAAACATCCATATATCTCATTAGTAAACAGGACATTAATATCGTAAACAGGACATTAATATCTTCCTTTTTATTCTGTAATGTGTTGTATAGAGGAGTATATTTGTTTTGTAAACTTGAGATTTCTTCCTTATCATCAGTGTGATAGAAAGCAAATGTAAAATAAAGTTTGTTGCTATTATGCTTTTTTAAAATGTCCATAAATTAATGTTTTTGTACTATATTTACTCCTTTTTCTTTGTGAATCACATAAGATATTATGTCAAATATTATGTTATCCCTTTAAAGAAAGACTGCTTACTTACTTACCTTACTCCTACCTCTATATTTTAAAATAATCAAGAATGAGTGGTCCAGTGGCAAGGTATAAGACTGTGAATCTGAAGATAGCGAGTTTGAACCCCCCTTGGGGGGAGGGGAGGAGGTTCATGGCCTTCCCAGGTGCCAAGTCCAACCAAGAAACCGTAGAGATGGATCAGTAGAAGTCGTAAGAACATGTTCTCCAAGTGAGATATAAAAAAAAAACTGTTTTTAATAAAAATTAAAATTATAGTGGATGTGTATCATAACCATTTAAATAAAATGACATGCCTTACCTTTTTAATTACAGATATGATGGCATCACAGAAAGAGGACAAACTGCTGAAATTGAATGCTGAGACACTTGTGAGGATCATATGCTTCATGTAAGTCTATATACCTTGTTTCACATCTTAATATAAGTGTTGCACCATTTTAACCCTTTCCCTCATAGAGGAAACCATGAAAAGACCTATGCGAACAGCATAAAACCAGATCAGCCTGCGAGTAACTCGCAGGCTGATCAGGTTTTATGCTGTTCGCTGCTCCTCAGTGGTCTGGAAGTAAGGATTTTGTAATTAAATTTAGTAAGGTTTAACTGTGGTTTTCTGCAGATCAGGCTTTGTGTGGTACCTATTGAGTGCGTCAAAATGAGTCTATATGAGGGAAAGGGTTAAGACAGATCAGGCTTTTTGTGGTACCTACTGAGTGCGTCAAAATGAGTCTATATGAGGGAAAGGGTTAAAGGTATGCTGGTACTTATTATATTCCTGCTTCCCAGAAATGGGGGTTTAGTATATGAAGTACCTTGTCATGTCCCATTAAATCCCGTTGTGTCTCGCCCTACACTTACATAAAGACGAGGTGGGGTGTTGGGTATCATCTAGTATCACATGTTGATATACATGTTTTGTGAACTTAATAAAATTTAGAAAGAAACTAAAACTTTTTTCCCTGAAAATTAAGATATTTCAAAGGATCCATTATAACTAGGCAAATCAAAATTTAAAATCTTCTTACTGCTTAATTACTTTTCAGTTAAGCATTAAGCATGTATTTATATAGGTGTATAGTAATATGCAGGTTTATTATTATGATTCAGGGAATTATAGATTATGTGTGACAGATATACCGTATTCTGGTATTCAAATAAACACAGAGAGAATGATTCATTATCATTTTGTGAAAGATTTTAAAGAAAAAATAGATGTCAAGGTAGGAGAAATGCAGTTTTCTCCCTGGTTTGACCAAGGAAGTGGTGGTAGAGTGCTCATCCTGACTGGGGTTTGGGGTCCTCTTTAGTTTCCTCCCTCAGTGATAAATGCATACCATGCCTTGTGTGCCGTAAGGAACAGTTTCTTCATATCTTGAGAAGTTTTTCATACTCCCCCAACAAACTAGAATGAGTATATAATCATCACCAGTCTGTCTGTCCATTGACTTTGTAAGCACAGGTCCTAACAGTGGATTTTAAGGAAATTGTACACAGAGGAAGTAAAGCACATAGAGATGTGCTTGAAGCAAGTTTTTTGTTTTCTGGCATTTCAAAGAGAAGAAATTTGGATGAAATTTTATCTTACAGTCTTTATAACCATTTCCTGTGACAAAGCACAGTGCTGGGGGTATTTATCAGTCACACTCAGTGACAAAGTTTAAGCCTATACCTGCATTTAGATTTATAACTAATGTAACACTTGTTGAACCCTTTACCTCATATGAAGCATTTTTATGCCTTGGCAAACAGAGCAGACCCAGATCAGACCGTTCCTTTCTTCAAGGAGCTATCTGATTATGTCTCCTCTATTCGCACAAACCTGATTCTACGCAGTCTACATGGCAAAGAAAAATCCATTGTCCCCTCTACCATCTAATGTTTAGTAAATCAATATTCACCAAGTCCTAAATTTATTCATGAATATTCATGAGATGAAGGCTTAACCCTTTCCCTCATAGAGGATACCATGAAAAGACCTATGCGAACAGCATAAAACCAGATCAGCCTGCGAGTAACTCGCCGGCTGATCAGGTTTTATGCTGTTCGCTGCTCCTCAGTGGTCTGGAAATGAGGATTTTGTAATTAAATTTGGTAAGGTTTAACTGTGGTTTTCTGCAGATCAGGCTTTATGTGGTACCTATTGAGGGCGTCAAAATGAGTATATATGAGGGAAAGGGTTAACCCTTTCCCTCATAGAGGATACCATGAAAAGACCTATGCGAACAGCATAAAACCAGATCAGCCTGCGAGTAACTTGCCGGCTGATCAGGTTTTATGCTGTTCGCTGCTCCTCAGTGGTCTGGTAATGAGGATTTTACAATTAAATTTGGTAAGGTTTGAGTTTGGCTTTCTGCAGATCAGGCTTTATGTGGTACCTATTGAGTGCGTCAAAATGAGTCTATTTGAGCTGTACTTTGTATGTGTGTGTGTTTCAGCCTCGTTCTATGGTCATGTTCAATGCCTTACTGTTCTACAAACTGTGGTACCTGGAGAGAATCACCAATGTCTTCTACCTGCCACAGTCTGAGGAGGCGGTCCATGAAATGTTCTCAAAGTAAGTCTACTCACAGTAGGGATAATGAAGGGATAAGAAGTCTTGGTAAAAACATCATTTGGCAGAAATAAATGAGAACTTGTCCATGTCCTGTGAGACATGTATGCCATTCTATGACATGTTTATAGGAAATTTTGTGTCATTTAGTTGAAGCATTCAAAAAGCACAAATATTTTAAAATCTTGGCCCAGAATGATTCCTACGCGATATCAACTGCTACCAGTGACCAAGTGGCTACATGATCTGCCTTGTAACCATGAGGTTCTGGGTTCAATCCTCAGCAGCAATATAACAAAGTTAAACTGGCACTGGTATAGCTCGCTTGCCTAGCAGTTAATGAAGAGTAGTTAGTGTCAACACTAATTGGCTTGATGTCAGGATAATGTGACAGTGGTACTTTGCCACTTGTCCAGGTTTTGATATTACAGTAAGGCAGTATTATATATGCCTTAAAGCAAAGTCCTTAGATGACCCACTTGATAACTGTAAGTAGGACATTCAACTCTAGTAAACACATGCATGTTTGAGACTGACCATAAGACAATAAGACTGAAAAAGATAATATAAAATTTCCTTTTAAAAGGAAGGCTTGCCAAAGTTATTGTTAACTGGTCTATACAAAGCATCTGTTGCGTAATCACCAACTGTTTTTGTTCAAGTCTTATCCCCAGTATAAAAACCAAAAACTGTTAAATAGATTTACCGGTAAAATTGAATTTAGCTTTCAAGAATTTTTGACACATGCTTGCAAGTGTTGTTTTACTTCTGTGCGTCATATATGAACAGCTAGATTCCATCAATAGTTTGATACAGATTTTTTTTTCCAAAGAGTTATGTGTTGTTTGCTGCATCTGCTAAACACAAACAAAACTTTGAAAGCCCAATATAATAATTGGGCTAATAGTCATAAATGTTTTCTGTTTATGTATGTAAAAAATCAAAGCAGAGTACCAGAACAAGAGGCTTGAAGTTGCATTTGATGAATCATATCGAAATGATTTGGCCCCTGTGTTTCTATTTAGAAGTGTGTTCAGTTAATGTCACATCTCTATCATTTTTCTATGGCCACTTGAGACATGAAATACAATTCTGTCTAAGAGCTGTCCAAATCAGGGTCTCCTCTGTTGCGCCAGGAACTGTCTAATCAGGGTTGTTCATATAATTCTGTAGCTCAGAATCTACACAGTGTGAACTGTCTAATCAGGGTTGTTCATATAATTCTGTAGCTCAGAATGAACTGTCTAATCAGGGTTGTTCATATAATTCTGTAGCTCAGAATCTACACAGTCTGAACTGTCTAATCAGGGTTGTTCATATAATTCTGTAGCTCAGAATCTACACAGTCTGAACTGTCTAATCAGGGTTGTTCATATAAATCTGTAGCTCAGAATCTACACAGTCTGAACTGTCTAATCAGGGTTGTTCATATAATTCTGTAGCTCAGAATCTACACCGTCTGAACTGTCTAATCAGGGTTGTTCATATAATTCTGTAGCTCAGAATCTACACAGTCTGAACTGTCAAATCAGGGTTGTTCATATAATTCTGTAGCTCAGAATCTACACAGTCTGAACTGTCTAATCAGGGTTGTTCATATAAATCTGTAGCTCAGAATCTACACCGTCTGAACTGTCTACCGTAAACAGGGTTGTTCATATAATTCTGTAGCTCAGAATCTACACCGTCTGAACTGTCTAATCAGCGTTGTTCATATAATTTTGTAGCTCAGAATCTACACCGTCTGAACTGTCTAATCAGGGTTGTTCATATAATTCTGTAGCTCAGAATCTACACCGTCTGAACTGTCTAATCAGGGTTGTTCATATAAATCTGTAGCTCAGAATCTACACCGTCTGAACTGTCTAATCAGGGTTGTTCATATAATTCTGTAGCTCAGAATCTACACAGTCTGAACTGTCTAATCAGGGTTGTTCATATAATTCTGTAGCTCAGAATCTACACAGTCTGAACTGTCAAATCAGGGTTGTTCATATAATTCTGTAGCTCAGAATCTACACAGTCTGAACTGTCAAATCAGGGTTGTTCATATAATTCTGTAGCTCAGAATCTACACCGTCTGAACTGTCTAATCAGGGTTGTTCATATAATTCTGTAGCTCAGAATCTACACAGTCTGAACTGTCTAATCAGGGTTGTTCATATAATTCTGTAGCTCAGAATCTACACAGTCTGAACTGTCTAATCAGGGTTGTTCATATAATTCTGTAGCTCAGAATCTACACAGTCTGAACTGTCTAATCAGGGTTGTTCATATAATTCTGTAGCTCAGAATCTACACAGTCTGAACTGTCTTACTCAGGGTTGTTCATATAATTCTGTAGCTCAGAATCTACACAGTCTGAACTGTCTAATCAGGGTTGTTCATATAATTCTGTAGCTCAAAATCTACACAGTCTGAACTGTCTAATCAGGGTTGTTCATATAATTCTGTAGCTCAGAATCTACACAGTCTGAACTGTCTAATCAGGGTTGTTCATATAATTCTGTAGCTCAGAATCTACACAGTCTGCACAGCAAAGAAAAATCCATTATTTCATATACTATTTCATTTAATTCAGAAACCCGCCCCAGTCAGCAGAAGAATGGATGCACTTACTAAACCAGCAGCAACGACTTCACGAGGCGGAGATGAGTAAATGGAAAAATCTAATCGGAGTGTCTATAGACATGGTGGATCAGGTAATTTAATGAACAATCAGTCTTCATTTATTAGCAGTCGTGCTGAGTGACAGTCACCTGAAATCAAAAAAAGCCCAGTGACTATATTCCCAGCAGTGAATTTATGGAGAATTTAACCTCTAACTGACAATACAGACATCTTCAGGTAAAGACCAGTTTTCAGGGGTTTTTTTGGCCTTTGTTCACAGGTTTTACAGAACATATATATGTCCATGCTCCAGTCTGTGAAGGGATGGCTATACTGGAATCCATTGTGTCACGTCCTGCTACCCTCCTTATAACCCTTAACATGCTAAATTGAGCGTGTTCTTTCTTCATTTTGGACTATACCATTAATTGTTTATGGGGATGCTTTGCTGAAATTGTATTGACTTAGTAGCAAACAGTGCAGACCATGGTGACCTTGATATTGGTTTCTAATCTTTGTCTGCTCGTGTTGCAAAGGCAGTCACAAGTATCCACAGCATGGTAAGGTTTAATTTTAATAACTCAAATGCATCTAGTGGTGCTCTCAGTTCTTTGATGCCGCAAAAGGTAGCATGCAGCATTTTATCATGCTTATTATCGTAGCACACATTTAATGACTTTAAACTTCATAAACTTTTGACTGATTATGTCCCCTTTTGAACTTAGAATATTTGGTTTAGATTTTGATTAATGTATTTTTCAGATGAAGCAAGCACTTGTGGACCTTAAAGATCATATAGACAACAGACATACCTCGGAGCCTCCGTCCTAGCACAAGGACGCTGATTGTCATTGGTGCTCTCTCTTCTTTCTCTCTCCCTCTGTCTCTTTAAATATTACCAAAATGTACTTTATATATAATCTGTATCTTGCTGTAGAGTGTAATGGTATGATAATTTATGGAAACATAATCTGAATATGATAATGAAGAAATGAATATTACAAAATATAGGAAGTGGAAAAAATGATTGAAATATAGGATGATCCAAAATGAAGTAAAACTATGAAAGAAAGAGAATGGGGAGAATAACATATGCAAATGTTACCTTTGCATTCTACTGGAAATCATTTCTCAAAGATTGGTGCTGTGTAACTCCTCATCGCTCACAAACCAGTCATGATCAGGGTCAGTATGTTTGGCCAGCTGTGTACAAAGGTATTTAAGTTGGCGTGTACTGCATTTACTTATGTCTATGAGAATATTCATAGGTCTATACTAAGCTACATATCTCTATGAGTAGCAACATATGTCTATAATAAGCTACATATGTCTATAAAAAGCTTAATTTCTGCAAGGCATTTGTTTAGAGACAGATCAGTGTGTAGTATAATAGTGTCAGAAATCAATACATGTGGCAGTGATATTGCCACAGAGAATGTACATGGGTGACATTAAAGCAATTTTTAAGCCCAAAACTTACAAAACTCTTAGATTTTACCCTTTTCTTATTGACTTAAGATGTTATAGTAAAAAGGTGGAAAATTGCAGCAATTATTGAAAAAAAGTAAGGTACAAAATTGCAAACAGGATTAAGTTGGAAACAAAGATAGAAAATTAATGAAGGACTACATTTTATGTATAACATGGCATAGTCTTCCTAGACTGATTAACTAAAGTTAATTAATTAGGGGAGGGCAAATGAATGTCCTTCAAACAGTGGCCTTACTTTTTATGTATTATACTTGAAGTATCCAGATTGTTTGCTCCATGTTATGTTCACGCTATAAGCTTCACTTAAACACTTCTAAAGGTCCATGATGATCAATCTGGATTTAACCTTTTATCACAGAGAATCTGCTATTCAACATAGGTGGTTAGAATTCTTCAGGCTTGCATAAGTATCATATTTCCTCTAATGATTGCACAACAAATCTTCCTCCAAGTCCAAGAGGACAAAGGAAGACATACAGTGAAACTTTACGGTTCAAGTTTTCATTAATCAATCCCTTTTGATAATGGAACACTTAAATGATAAAATAAAAAACTATTGAAAGGTTGCCTTTTGCATTTCTAGCCCCAAACCCATAGATAAGCTTATAAGCATAAAAAACATCAATATTTTCAAAATTAAAAAAAATTTAAACAAACAGTCTGTATCAAACATACACATTTTGTGTTTTATTGTCAACTGAACAGATTGGCTGCAATTTATTTACTTACTAATTCAATTAAAAATTGGTCAATTAAAAATTGGTAAATACCAAATTATTTTTAAAGTGATGGATAATGATGCAAATAATATCAAAAATAATTAAAATATGACTAAATTATGTAAACTTTGCATGATGTTACTTAATTTTGGTAGAATCCCAGTACTACCACTGCTTAAATTTTACCTGACTCACTCATATTATATACTTTTCTAACTTCTGTAATTGATTGAAGGCAAATACTCAGTTGGCCAATAAAACTTCTCTCTTCCTCTTACTGTTAAGTGGCTGATTCAGGGGAGATAATGAAGAAATTGGTGAATGTAGAAACTCCAGTCACACTTCTGGCCCCTTGGTCTCAAAAATACCTAAGTACCATTTCAGGCTCCAAATTTGAGTATCATACCCAAATCCCTATTGAAATGAATGGGTATACTTTGAGTATTACTTGTAGTATGGAAATCATGTACCATTTTTATTTTCGGGAACAGGGGGCCAGATGCTGTGTCTCAATACTCAGTACAGATGATCTTGTTCCATTTCTATATGGCTTGTTATTTTTAGAAGATTTTGTGTGTAAAATTCAATATCCAGCCACTGTCTAGAAATTGGCCATTTTCATTATTGGACAATAAACAGCTGTCATGATAAGCAAGGTACATTTTAAGCCTTTCCTAGCTTATGATATTACCATCAAACCAAGCACTGTCTTACTTCAACTCTCTATTTGAATGTTCAACATATCATATTATATATTAGTATTAAGTTAATATATATGTTCTGTATTTTATTTCTGTTCTTGTCTCTCCTGGTTTTGCATGGTACAATTTGTATTATAGGAAAAGATTTCCCATTCATGATATGGATGGACATTTTCCATATTTTCAAAAGAAAATTTGAACAAAATCTTTTGTTGAATGTACATGTTTTTGTAATTCTTATTAAAAGAGATCAGAAAAGTCTTTCAATCATATTATACTTTGTATTTCACATATATTTATTTGTGAGGTATTTTTATTTCAATGATGTTTAGACTTTTTTTTTGCGGGCTTATATGCAAAATACATGAAAATGACTTCTTTCAACGTATCAAAAGGTACAATTGTTTTAGTTAAATTTTTTGTTATTTTGTTATTGTTAGTGTATATTAGAGGAGGTTTTAAGATGTGTGTAAAAAAAAATTGTATGAGAGATCATTTTTTTTAATAGCATTGTAATCCATATAAAGGCTCTATTTATAGAACATGTTTAAATCCTCGCTTCAGCCAGTATCAGAGAAGTACTGTATTGGACTAGAATAAATGAGTCACTTACAGTCTCATCAGGCTTATACTTTATACTTTTAATCTTATGATGCTTTGAAGCTTTGGCCGTCATCTGTTATTTCAATGCTGCAGAACCTGCTCTGAAGCTTGACTTCCAAGTTTGTCATTTCAATGGTTTCCAAGTGGTGTAAAGATGCACATTTAAGTGGTTAAGCTTTAGGTTAAACTAGATTAAAGAAAATACAGAATTATTTCAGGTTTGTTTTTTTTTTCTACATGAATGTTTGCGGTAAACACTTGGAGAAAGATTTGTAAAGTCTTGAAAATGTGCTATTTGGTTTGCAAAAAATCAGTATATCAGGACAGTAAAGTAGATGTGATATTTCACTCAAGTCAGAAAAATCTTATGATGCTTTGAGCTTTGGCCGTCATCTGTTATTTCAAAATATTTGAAGATATGAGATACAATATTTGAGACTTAATATTTGACTTTAAAAACACATGTATAAAGATAAACCAAAGAAAATTTCTAATTTCATTTAATGTATTTGTATGCCTACTGCTGTCTTTTGATGTTGTTTTTTTTTATTATTATTATTACATACTCATATAAACAAGGGGTTTTACTAGCGTCCTGTCCTATTTCATCACCTTTCTTGGGCATTATTTTCTTACCTGCTATCAGCAAGAGAATTCTTTTTATGTATGTTTCATCCAATTGTGTATGAAAAAATTGTGTCTAAAGAGACATCAGAATGATAGATTTCAAAGAAAGGCTGGTCCTTTTAACCCTTTCCCTCATAGAGGAACACCATGAAAAGACCTATGCGAACAGCATAAAACCAGATCAGCCTGCGAGTAACTCGCAGGCTGATCAGGTTTTATGCTGTTCGCTGCTCCTCAGTGGTCTGGTAATGAGGATTTTAAAGGCCAATGATTGTTTTCTGAAAACAGTGTAAAATGGCATAACAGTAACTCATCATTCCTTCCGACATTGGTGTGCTGTTTGGGGTAAATAAATCCTTTTTCATTCAAATTTTGTTGAAGACAGTTAAAATGGCGATGTTTATTTAAATGGATAAATCTGTATATATTGCACTGTATTACCGGTAGTCGTTTGCTTCAAGGGTGAGTAGTTGTTGAAAGAAGTTTAAAGCTTCTGATAGTAAACATTTGAAATTGTATCCAAGAAAATCTTTAGAAGATTATCATTTTGGTAAGGGCAGTAACTCATGCTTTTGCTTTTACAAGCCCTGATATTTCATTTTGTTATATTGTTTTGTCTTGTAAACATATGTTTGTAATCAGGAGAGAATATGCAAGATTTGTGACATGTGTCTTGTTAAATTCAAATAGACAATTTAATTTACTTAATTTCAAAATACTGTTAAATAATTGTTTTTCATGGCCATTAAATTTCTTTAGTCAGAGTTATCTGCAGTTACATGGGTACATACATTTTTGGTTTATGTTCCAGACACTAAACAAATTATTGTTGCTGGATAAATATTTATGGATAATCTTATCTGTGAGTAAAGGAAACTTAATATGCCATGAAAAAAGATGTTTATATATTTGTTCCCTATGAATCAGAGGGACCTCCTGTGTATGACCTTGTCTTTACTAGGGATCATCTTTTTTATACAATGATATGGTACTATCAGTTAATAGAATTGAAAAGTAAATAAAGGAAGAGTGTCCTGAATATGCAAGACAGTCCTTTGAGGAGGTCTTCATTGTGAGGTTTTACTGAATATCATAAATATTTGAAGAATGATGTTTATCCCTTTAGTTCCTGTATGACTGAAGTGTGCATGCTAGTTAAGATCTTCTGTTAATGGGAGGCAATTTTCTTTTGTCTTGAATCATTTTCATACTAAAGTGAAAAAGAAATGCAGTTACACAAAAAATTTGCAAGGTTAATGCTAGTCAAAATCATCGGTTGAACTCTGTTGTTTTTCAAAAATATTTGACATTGAGAATGTCCAAAATCCTCTTTGACAACAGGAAAATCTGTTTTTTTTTCTTATTAAGGTAATCCATCCATCATTAAATTGTGATCATGGTCCATAAATTGATTGTGGGAATTTTATAGTAAATGCAAGCTTTTATAGACTTAGAGCAAAATAGCCTATAACTCCAAGTCAGTGGATGCTTGTATCTGCATTGGTCTTTTGAAGAACCATGATTATAATGATGGATGGCTTACTTTATTGAAAATCTCAATTTTGTTCACAATTTAAATGAGCCAGTTACTGATTGCTGCTAACCATAGATACTTAATCCTCACCTCCTTGAAACCTCATTTTTGACCCTTTCCCTCATATAGATTCATTTTGACGCCCTCAATAGGTACCACATAAAGCCTGATCTGCAGAAAACCACAGTTAAACCTTACCAAATTTGATTATAAAGTCCTCATTTCCAGACCACTGAGGAGCAGCGAACAGCATAAAACCTGGTTTTATGTTGTTCGCATAGGTCTTTTCATGGTTTTTTCTATGAAGGAAAGGGTTAAAAGAATTGTCCTTGTTTAAGCATTGTGTAACATCAGCAAATCTCCCTTGTGTTGAGTTCTCCTCATGTAATGGTAGTTCCAGGACTGGTTGACCCAGAGTATGGATAATGTGATTAAAGGTATCATGCCACATGTCTGTTGTGTGATATTCCAGTGTGGCAGCATTAAAGTCCCAAATTGACTAAAATACTGTCATTGGGACATTAAACCCAAGCAAACAAAGGGTCAAACCAACACAAGTTAACATTGCATTCCTTTTTCCCTTTAGTTTACATGTATATGTGTGTATGTGTGTGCCTAAAACAGACCTAGTCAACTTGCTGCAATATGAAAGCAAATGTCTACAGACTGGCTAGGGCCAAATGGAAGAAGCTGCTTTAAAGCATTTTTACTTTCTCAGGAATGTAACATTTTTTGTGTAGAGACATCATTATGACAGGCTCGATCATGTCCTTATAGATATCATACAATTATATGTTGCACAGCATTGCAAACATGCACAGCTTGTAATGTTGTGTAAATAAATAACAGTATTTTCATCACAATTACTGGCAGGCAGGCAAGCCCATTATGGGATTTATATAGTTCAATCTGTATTAAAATGACTATCTGTAAAAAAAAACTACCTGTAGTAAAGACCACTTTAAAAGACCACCTGTATTTAGAGACCATATTAGTAGCCTTTTAACGCATATTGAACTGTATACCATGCTATGGGACAAAGTATGTATTGCTGCTGTTTTGATATTTTAGAAGAGTGATAAGATCAGGAACTGAAATAGGAGATCAGAAGAATTTTGGTAAATGAAATAAAGGATAAAAAAACATGTTGAGGGTATAAATTAATAGCTGTGTTTATAGCTCATAATGTATTGTAGTGTGTACGGGGTATGTATGTACATGTTTGTAGGTATGAAAGACTGTTTAAGGTTACGTGCATAGGGAAGATGAATAGGTATCAAAATGCTGACAGATACCCCAGTATCTCACTGGTTTTGCACAAATTTCTTAAAACTGTAAAACATTGCTGTATCATAGATGACAGTATATTATTGTCACTTATTGACATTTATCAATATGAATATTGCTGTAAATTGCTGTGAAGGGATTAGCATAGATACATAGTATGAATCTTGTATACAATACAGAGTAACTACTCAGCACTCCATTATAGTGCCAAATCCAATATTACACGGTTCAAACCATGCAACTCCCAATCTGTAATTGGCTTATATAGTTACCACAGTGTAGTTCCATTATAACACATAACATTATAACACACAACCCAACACAACAAGGTCCAATATCGGACCTGAACTCCTTGTTTTGTGATTTAAGATGATTTAAGACAATTTATGGTGATTTTCACAGTATCTAGACCTGGATTCTCAATTTGTGTAGTGACAAGTTTAAAAAGTTAAATTGAAGTGGATTATCACTTAGTACATTGTGGTTCAGTAAATACAGTATCAAGACTTAGATCTTAGATATATAAGCGTTATAATGGAGCTGCACTGTAAAGGGACTAATATAACACATTGTATAGGTTTGGCACTCATCACAACCAAATAATAGATCTGTGATCTTGTATACTTGCATTTTTAGTCTTGGTTCTCTTGATGACAAGCTTAAGTCAGCTCCTTTATCTGAAATGTACTATAAATACTACTTGTTTTGATTTTTTTTTTTTTTTTTGCGCATTATGAAAAGCTGAGATGCATGATCATCATTTAATTATAGTCTTCAGCAAGTTGATTGATTTGCTATACTTGAACAAGCCTTCTGGCAAATGAAAGTTAAATATGGAGTAAGTATTGTTTAGGATTCAGGAGTCCGTTTAACTTTGCATGAAGAAATCAAATTGATTTCAAGTCGTAAGAATGCTTTTCTACATAATGTCTTATTTGCACAATATATCATGAAGATAGGTGACCTATGTCACATGTTATGCAAATTTATCCCTTTTAATATTTTTTTACTTCTGTGAATTAGTATTATACAGATTTAATTTATACAATGTTTAGTGGAATGGGCCACAGTTCTGCAAATTACAGTGTTAAATAGAACGAGAATATCATAAATATCACCCCCAATGGTTGCTTTTTTTTTGGTCCTATTTTGTAGCATATCATTTTTGTTTGATTGCCCGCCTTGTGTATGGTGTAGGACTATGTACTGTATAGATCCCTGAACATTTGTTTTTGTTAATTTCAAAATTTTGCAAGTTCAGCCAATGGTAAATAAGGAAATTTACCAAGTCACATGTCTTCTGTGTTACTGAAAATATACTCAAAGGAAAAAGAAACGCAGGGTAACTAGAATCTGTAGTAGCCAGACTCAAGTTTTTACCTCCTAACCTTGCAATAAACCTCATATGATAGACCCAATCTCATTCTAAAACATATATTTTGTTTGAAAAAAAGAATCTATATCAAATTAAACTGTAAAACTGTCGAATACTTTCTGTTTAAACTGACACAAAAGTTTACCCTGGGTTTGGGTTTCTTTTTCCTTTGAGTATAGCTTCAAAATGTATTTGATATGGGTTATGGTCACTGGTACTAAAAATAGAAAATTGAAATTGATAGCTATATTGGCGACAGTGACAAAGCTTCTTGTAATAGTATTAATATGTCTAGGAAAGCTAAATAGCTCATTTCTTTTGTATTGATGAAATTTGTGAAATTATTTGAAATTGCTTCATTAGTGTGTCCCAATGCATTAATTGATACAGAATTACCCCTATTTTTTTTAATTTATTTTTTTCTCCATTTAGGTATGTGTAAGAAAAATGTGCAATACCTTTTCTTTCTGTATCTCAGATAGTTATTTTGTGATATTTGCTGTTAAATGCATGAATGTCTATTTATTGCCTTATAATGTTTGTGAGAAAAATGTAAACATTTGTTTGCTGATGTATTCACTTGCAAATTGCCCATGCGTGTTTTGCTTTTCTTTCTCAGTAAAATATTTTAATTCACACTTTTATATCCAGTAAAAGCTTTTTTCATAAAAGAAAATTGTGTGAAGAGTAAACGTTTAAAGATTTTTTCCATTATACAGTACAGACCCATTACAATGGGGACACCTACATAACCTGGACCCCAATATCAAACTTTTACACTAAGGACCCCTACAAATGTAAAATTTGGTATTTGTTGTCATACTGGTTACAATGTGGTGTGGTGCCCTGGTTTGGACCCGGAATATGTCCTTGTAGTGGATCTTCACTGTACATCATTTAAGGATGACAATATGTTGACAGGTTATTTAAGTTATGGTAAGTAAGTCATATCTCTCCCATAGAGGCACCAGACAATCTCAACATGACTGGCCTACTACGTAGCTCTAGTCCCTCCATCCCATTACTGCTGGGAATGATCTTGTCTCACTCAGTGGAATGAACAGCCAGCTTCATGAGCAAGAGCCTAGGGGTCTCAGGTTCGAGCACTGGCGTGTCACGCTACATTTGAACATTGTTTATAATCATAAGGAATAGGCTGGTATATACAGACAATTTGACAACAGTCTACCTGATCATTGAATTCAGAATGGTGGATTGTCATGGCACAGCTATTGGTCATATGTTCAGCACAATTGAATTTTGATAATTGAAACAAAGCCATTAAAACAAATTATTGAGTGAAGTATGAAACTTATGTATATCCTACTACCATCAGTAACTGATTATACATGAGAAAACTTTTTTTGTTTTTCTAAGTTTGAAGTTTTTCTAAGTTTGAAGTTTTTAGAATCTTTAAAATCTGAATTTTTATTCATCTACAATATTAAAATAGAAAAAAAACAAATTGGGCAAATATTCCACATGTTATAAAATGACAATACTGATACATAGAAGATATGGTTAGTTTCATTTTTTTTAAAGTGGGGACTTTCATTGTCTGAGACATATATTTATTCAACAAAAAAAAGTGTAATTCTTTATTGATTTTTTCCACAATTGCTCATTTGTAATAATTTATCAACTTCTAATTCAAGTGGGATATGATATTTGTTCCAATTCAAAGTGTGAAGGAGTGAATGTTATGTTTATATAGTCTATGTTAGTTTTTAACATGTTACGGTCTTGAAATATTTGGACCAGTCCATTCTGTGCATTTGGGATGGAGTCTTCAAGTTAATTTTAACTCATCTGTAAATTACATCATTTTTTTTGTCATGTGGACAACAACAAAAAAAAGAAATACACTATAAAAACTGTCTGTGGATTTAGTTTTTATTAATGCCCAAAGTATATTCTTGGTACATGTACATATAAGTGAACCATCCCCGGTAGCCAAGTGGTTAGAGTGTCCGCCTCAGGAGCGGGAGGTCATGAGTTTGATGCCTGGCCACGGCATACAGCAACATACCAAAGTTGTAAAAAAATTGTACTGTTATAGCTCCCTTGCTTGGCGCTCAGCATATAAGGGTAGTTGCAGGACTGGTTGGCACGGTGTTAGGATAATGTGACTGGGTGTGGTATCATGCCAAGTGTCCCAAGTAGACATCATCTCCAAATGACTGATATACTGTCAGTGGGACATTAAACCCAACAAACAAACATATAAGTGTCAAACCTGTTTCCACCACTTACGAGGGGTTATCCAAAAATATGTGGACTTTTTATGTAGCATGACAACCATTTGGAATATCAGCCCTAAAGTTTGATATGTCATTTTGGGACATATAATAAAATAATTCTGAAGTTTTTGTGAATATATCTTTATTAAAATTAAAAATATATGGTTTTACAATAACACATCATCACCCTCCTGGCGCAGTCTATAAATCAACGTCAAGGTCAACTTTTTGTCAAAATTTGAAACGTCAAATACAACAATGAGATGCCCTCGCGTTTTTAACTGTTTTTCAAAATAATAACTAACTTCCATATATTGCTTGTGATGGTTAACAAAGTGCTCCTATATGTTAGTGAACCACGACCCGCCAAGGTCCGAAAGAATCGGATGTGTACTGTTAAGCAATTCATTCTCTGACTCACTTAGCGCTTACGTTTTTCATTACACGATAAAAACGTTATTTAAAACATATCACATTGTAACTTGAAAGTGGTTCTGAGAGTACATCAATATAATATGGATAAAAAATCATTATGATTAACATTAAAAAGATGTTTAAAAATATAAAAGGTATCATAATAGAAAAGCCCGGCATCAAGTAAAGGGTTATGATTTTTTTTACCCGGGTACCAGTATTTTCTTCCGGACCCGCAGATACATTTTTCAGCCTTAATAAAATATCATAATTTATATCTGTAGACCTGTAAAATCCATTTTGACAATTTTCACATTCTGTGTTTGCATGTCAGAAGAGAAAAACAATTTTCAAATATGTAAATAATTTCTTGCCACAAATAAACATTCTAAGTAACAGTTTAATAATATATATACGTATTATATACACAAATGACACGCTTACAGAAAAATATATTTTAATTTGTTTATATTCTTTAAACACCTCAACACAAAAAATAGTCTGGAATGTCACTTAAAATGAAAAATATCTTCATTATTCAAATGGCAATAAATAAATCATGAAAAATGTCATATCAGAATAATGACTTTCTATAAGTACAATCTGATCAGGATTAACCCTTTCCCTCATATAGACTCATTTTGACGCACTCAATAGCTACCACATAAAGCCTGATCTGCAGAAAACCACAGTTAAACCTTACCAAATTTAATTACAAAATCCTCATTTCCAGACCACTGAGGAGCAGCGAACAGTATAAAACCTGATCAGCCTGCGAGTTACTTGCAGGCTGATCTGGTTTTATGTTGTTCACATAGGTCTTTTCATGGTTTCCTCTATGAGGGAAAGGGTTAAGAGAAATTATATTTACTTGTTTTCAACTCATCTAGCTTGAATACCACCACCAAGTCTTAGCACTAAGTTATACCAGGAAGAAACCCATTCCATCATTCCTGTTTTATAAAATATTTACACACATGACAAAGATGACTTATGAACCTCTCTATATTTATATAAGCTAGCAATATTAAGGATTTTTATGACCGAAACGGGTGTGATGAAAGACTACTCAATATTTAAGTAGTACTTGGTTAGAGTTTAAGTTTAACTTGGAACCAGAACTCAACAACAGTCCTATTTTACAAAATGTTTTCCTCAACTCAGAAAATTGAGAAGATCTAAAACTTCATTACAAATATTCTGGCAAAAAAAATGTTGCATGTGTGACCAGGTCATGTTATTTTTCATTTTTTTTTCGGTGATATACATGTTTTTTTATATTGGATTTTGTTCTGAATGGATTAACTCCCTTGTGAACAATGGTCAGTGTTGTGTGCATTCAGGTTTGACATGTTTCCACCTTTTGCTGGCTTTAATGGTTTGTGTCATGTGATGACTG
This sequence comes from Solen grandis, assembly GCA_021229015.1. Classification (NCBI taxonomy): domain Eukaryota; kingdom Metazoa; phylum Mollusca; class Bivalvia; order Adapedonta; family Solenidae; genus Solen; species Solen grandis. The sequence goes on along the minus strand of CM037786.1, from coordinate 61,005,719 downwards.
ATTTCTTTTTCTCACTCTGATCAGTTTTAGTCAGCAGGTTGTACAGTGCAGACACATGCTATTTCGCATTCTGTTATTAAATTATCAAAATGGTGGAATTCTGATATTCACCTCTAAGCTGCTACCTATCTGAGTCCATTGATACTTAGTGCAATTAAGTAGATCACCAATAGTCCACCTGGTCACACATATGTTCATCTAAATTATGCTCTTACAGAAAGTCATCAATTTCTTAAAAAGAGTGTTCTTTGGAACACGTGTGTCACCTGCTGATGTGTGATGGAAGAAGTGTGCCAGACAGCAACCGGACGGTCAGATGGACAGACAACGGAAAAGTGATCCCTATGTGTCACCTCTGCTTACAGCAGGTGACACAAAAACTGATGCAATAAGAAAACAAATCTTTGAGGAAAAATCTTACTTTGAGAGGTTTCATCCATCATGTCCACCCACTGTCTTCTGTATATGGCCTATTAGCTTTCAATTCACATTTAATCTTTTCAAAGAACCAGTCAACTAAATTACATTTAATCTTTTCAAAGAACCAGTCAACTAAATTACATTTAATCTTTTCAAAAAACTAGTCAACTAAATTACATTTAATCTTTTCAAAGAACCAGTCAACTAAATTACATTTAATCTTTTCAAAGACCAGTCAACTAAATTACATTTAATCTTTTCAAAGAACCAGTCAACTAAATTACATTTAATCTTTTCAAAGAACCAGTCAACTAAATTTTGTAAGGAATGTCTTAATGAGAACTTCACAATGGCTGACTGATGGCTAAATTTCAATTCTGATTGGCATATTTCTATAAAAAAAAACTTTTCACCAGCCAAACATACAAAATATGGTAGAAAGTATCTTACCATGGTTCTTTGCCAAGTTTGCTTGAGTTTTGTAGTTTAGACAACATGCATGATTGTCATGTCCAATTGAACTAATTGTTGACACCACACGATAGACAAAAGACATTAGAGATTGGTTGCCATAGCTCCTTCTCAGCATGTGCGCTAAAAAAGGATTCTCCAGACACATGAAGAAATCAGGAGCAAATGATATATACTTGTATATTTTCCTTATTCTTTTCTTTTTAGGCTGTCAGTAGATTTAAAGTATTACATTCTTAATGTGAATTTCAGTCTAGAGCCATTACGACTCGGGGGAGACTTTATTAATCATATCTGCCATATTCTCAGATATACCCATCTTAAATTTGCAAAATTATCGACTATAAATCATCATGTGACCCATTTGCTTGATTCCTGTATCCTCATAACGATCTGACACCCATTGTCCATAACAAATTTCCGTCTGTTTCTATGGTAACGGCAGAAGATCCTTTAAAGGTATTGGAAGTACTAACGAGTTCTCCAAACTTCAACTGCTGGTTGTCTGTATAAAAAAAAGTCATATAGAGTTGATAAAGATAACTGGAAATGTGTTAACAATACACAAATGCCCCCACTTAACGCCATTTTTTCTAAGTCGAGGGCCATTACTCTGCTATGGCTTGATGAATTTCAATACAACACAGTAGGTGTACAACGTTTCATGTTACTGTACATTCCTGTAGAGTTTTATGACTTTGGCGCATTTAGGTTTGGAGATATACATGTGTGACACAAGATTTAGTGATGGACTGACATAGGCATATTCATTCAAAATGGGGGACATGAAAATGCATTTTGAAGTTGTCTTGCCATGCATGTTGTAATGTTTAACCCTTTTCCCCATAGAGGACACCATGAAAAGACCTATGCGAACAGCATAAAACCAGATCAGCCTGCAAGTAACTCGCAGGCTGATCAGGTTTTATGCTGTTCGCTGCTCCTCAGTGGTCTGGAAATGAGTATTTTGTAATTAAATTTGGTAAGGTTTAACTGTGGTTTCCTCCAGATCGGGCTTTATGTGATACCTTTTGAGGGCGTCAAAATGAGTCTATATGAGGGAAAGGGTTAAGCTGCTGTACCATTAAGGAGTAATTTTGTACTTAAGAATTTCCTTCCAAAACCACAAGCAAAATTTTATAGTTTGGTTCAATGTTACCTGAAGGTCAAGGTCAAAGATCTATAAATCAATAGAAAGTACTACAGTAAAACCTTGCTTTAAGACCACTTCTGAATTAAGACCACCTCACTATCAAGACCCCTTTTCCTGGAACCAATGATGGTCTTAACAGTGAGGTTTTTTTCTGCATATAGATGGAGTATTGCTAGTGATCTTGCAAATCCATATCAAAGAGATAATACTGTAAAATTATTATATTTCCATTGACATTTAATTTCATGAAATCATTAAAGACAATTTCCTGGGTACATATATTCATGGAATCATATGCACATGATTTTCCATCCATAAAATTTTTTAATCTCCCCCCCAAAAAATGATTCTACAATAAAAAAAATGTTATAAGGAAGAGGCACCACTGGACGGGAAACCACAAACTGATTCCTTTATAGTCCCTGACATATTTGTAGTGGACTTGATTATTTGAGTTTTTCTTTGCTTCGACAGTATTTCAGTCATATAGCGACGTCCAACTAATTACAGGTGGAGGAAGACCCCGAATGCACGGAGGCATCCGGGTAGAACCACTGACCTACCGCAAACCAGCTGGAAGGCTTCCTCACATGAAAATCCGAATGACCCTGCCTGGATTCGAACCCACGCGGTGAGGGGCTGAGTGAGTGTTAAAGTCAGCGACTTACCCTCTCCGCCACGGAGGCCCCATATATTTGTAGTGGAAGAATATGACCTGACATTGTATGATAATGACAAAGCATTCTCCCCTCCACCCAGAACAAGCCTCAAAATACCTACCTAGGTTCCACTTCAACCCGGTGGTGGTCACATGATCACAGGGTCCCTGTATGGGTATGAGCCCACACCAGTCACCTTCATATCCTGAGTCTACTGCCAAGGTGTGTCGGCCCTGAAGGAAAATGGTCTCCTTCCTCAAAATGTGGAAAGATAACATTTTAAACCCTTTACCAGTATACAGACACGTTTTGATGCGTTGGTAAAGAGAGCAGACAGACAGCTCCTGTGTCTTCTCTATTTGCTTATATGACATTGTACCTCTACTATACAGCAGAGAAATATCCAATGTTTCATATACCATTTAAGGTTTAGTAAATCAATATTTATCTAGTCATAAACTTGTACACTAATATTCAAAAGGTAAAGGGTTATTGAGAACAGTAACTGGTGAAAACTTGATAACAAGAGGGCCAAGATGGCCCTTGGTCGCTCACCTGAGAAAGATGATTGCTTAAGAAATAAAGATGCTTGAGTGTAAAAGTGAAATCTGGCTTTTTTTTATGGTGAAATGGGCATAACTCCTAAATTTACAAGTCAATATCAGTTATAATTGAACCCGATTGTGAGATTATGGGCATAAACATTGTCTTAAAGTTTAAAAATGATTGTTAAAAAAATGAAGTTGGTAGAGAATAAACAAAGTGAAATCTTGCATTATTTTGTATTAAAAGGGGCATAACTCCTGACCTAAATGACCCATCTCAGCCAAAATTGAACTCAATCGAGACATTATGGTCATTAACAATGTCATAAAGTTTGAAGATGATTGCTAAAATGATGAAGATGCTAGAGTGTAAAAAAAAAGGTTTTTTAATTGGCCATTTTATGGTTATAAAATTGATATAAAGTTTAAAATAATTGCTCATGAAATGAAGATGCTAGAGTGCAAACAATGTGAAATCTGGCTTTTTTTAATTTTAAAAGGGGCATAACTCCTGACCTAATGTTCCGATATCAGCCATAATCGAACTTGGCTGAGATTTTATGGTTATAAACATTGTTTTAAAGTTTGAAGATAATTCCTCATAAAATGAAGATGCTAGAGTGCAAACAATGTAAAATCTGGCTTTTTTTAATTTTAAAAGGGGCATAACTCCTGACCTAATGTTCCGATATCAGCCATAATCGAACTTGGCCGAGATTTTATGGTTATAAACATTGTTTTAAAGTTTGAAGATAATTGCTCATAAAATGAAGATGCTAGAGTGCAAACGAACAAATTGTGGACGACGGACGGACGGACGACGGACATTCATCGATCCTAAAAGCTCATCCTGAGCACACGTGCTCAGGTGAGCTAAAAACCTTAATTCACCAATTGCTCATTTGTTTTTGGTCGCAATGTTCCGGACATATACCATTGCCATTTTTCACTTTGTTTTCACTCTAGCACCTTCATTTCTTAATAATCATCTTCAAACTTCAAGATAGTATTTATAGCCATAAAGTCTTGGCCCAGTTTGATTATGGCTTATATGGGCCAATTAAGTCAGGAGTTATGCCCCTTTTAATTTAAAAATTTGCCTAATCTCTCTTTGTTTACACTCCAGCATCCTATTTCCTAAGGAATCATCATTTAACTTATACACAATGATAATGGCAACAATATCTCAGTGGTTTTCAATTATGGCTGATAATGGACTGACAGATCTACATTTTAGGTCCTTGAATATCAGAACATCAAACAGATTTTCTCTTTTCCTCTAACATCTTCATTTTTTAGCAATGCAATCAATGAAGACATTGTTTCTCAGGTGTATGACTTCAGGACCATCTTTGCCCTCTGGTTTATATTAAAACGGGCATGACTCCTGACCTAATTGGCTAAAATCAACCATAATCGAACTTGGCTGAGATTTTATGGCCATAAACATTGTAATTAGATTTGAAAATGATTGCTTAAGAAATGAAGATGCTAGTGTGAAAACAATTCTATTGTGGATGACATATGGACAATGGACTGATGACCGACATTCAGCATCCTCTACAAAAACTGATACAACAGATTTATCCTGATTAAAAAAATATGATAATGAAATAGAAACTTTCGTGTCAAAACAACTCATGGTGTTTAATTAAGCAAGCACCTGCTCATATTTCCAAGACCCCTGAGTTAATGCTTATTTTCCCTATCACCATGACAACTATCAAATAATTATGGTTTCACATTCCTATGGTAGTGTTCATTAATTCTTGGTTTTGAAGTTTCTGTGTTTGTCATTGTTGTCTTGATTTATTTTGGAAACAGGTTCTTACAACATATACCAATTCCTCATGACAGTTCCTGGGTTAGACCAGTACTTCTGCACCTAGGTTTTATAACTCTTCACATCCTGTGTTTTATGTTCTTGACCTTCAAAAAAAATTGTTTTGAATGCAATCATGAGCTACAGCAACATATGTCAGGCACAAGGCAGGAGAAAGACATGTTTGCACACTCACTGTTAATATATGATGTAGTTTAAGTCTATGGTAATGTAAAATATTTGAAACCTTGTCTTCCTATCTTGAAGATAAGAAATGCACTGGAAAGAACATTTGGAAGGCTAAAACTTAAGAAATACTGAAGGAAATTTTAGTGTAAAATGTAAAATGAATAAAAAAGAGTGTAATATTATGTTACCATGTGCCAGTTTCAAGATTAAACATCTGACTGTTGTTAGCCACATCTGACCAGCCCCCCATCACCTAGAAGCCTCATTTTCAAAGGGATCTTTCTTGTTTAAACCTTTATCTCATGAATATTCATATACAAACTTTTGACTTGAGGAATATTAATTTACTTAAAATGGTGTAATAATTTTTTCCTTTGACACACAGACTGTAGAAACTGAGCTACAATACTGTATGAGCAAACACAGGAGACCCTGATCCTATAAGAGATGTCTGATCTGGGTCCCCTATAGGAGCAGTCTGATCTGGGTCTCCTATAAGAGATGTCTGATTTGGGTCTCCTATAGGAGATGTCTGATCTGGGTCTCCTATAAGAGATGTCTGATCTGGGTCTCCTATAGGAAATGTCTGATCTGGGTCTCCTATAGGAGATGTCTGATCTGTGTCTCCTATAGGAGATGTCTGATCTGGGTCTCCTATAGAGATGTCTGATCTGGGTCTCCTATAAGAGATGTCTGATCTGGGTCTCCTATAAAATGTCTGATCTGGGTCCCCTATAAGAGATGTCTGATCTGGGTCTCCTATAGGAGATGTCTGATCTGGGTCTCCTATAGGAAATGTCTGATCTGGGTCTCCTATAAGAGATGTCTGATCTGGGTCTCCTATAGGAGATGTCTGATCTGTGTCTCCTATAGGAAATGTCTGATCTGAGTCTCCTATAAGAGATGTCTGATCTGGGTCTCCTATAGAAGATGTCTGATCTGGGTCTCTTATAGGAGATGTCTGATCTTGGTCTCTTATAGGAGATGTCTGATCTGTGTCTCCTATAAGAGATGTCTGATCTGGGTCTCTTATAGGAGATGTCTGATCTTGGTCTCTTATAGGAGATGTCTGATCTGGGTCTCCTATAAGAGATGTCTGATCTGGGTCTCCTATAGGAGATGTCTGATCTGGGTCTCTTATAGGAGATGTCTGATCTGGGTCTCCTATAAGAGATGTCTGATCTGGGTCTCTTATAGGAGATGTCTGATCTGGGTCTCCTATAAGAGATGTCTTATCTGGGTCTCCTATAGGAGATGTCTGATCTGGGTCTCCTATAGGAGATGTCTGAACTGGGTCTCCTATAGGAGATGTCTGATCTGGGTCTCTTATAGGAGATGTCTGATCTTGGTCTCTTATAGGAGATGTCTGATCTGGGTCTCCTATAAGAGATGTCTGATCTGGGTCTCCTATAGGAGATGTCTGATCTGGGTCTCTTATAGAAGATGTCTGATCTGGGGCTCCTATAAGAGATGTCTGAACTGGGTCTCCTATAGGAGATGTCTGATCTGGGTCTCTTATAGGAGATGTCTGATCTGGGTCTCCTATAAGAGATGTCTGATCTGGGTCTCCTATAGGAGATGTCTGATCTGGGTCTCTTATAGGAGATGTCTGATCTGGGTCTCCTATAAGAGATGTCTGATCTGGGTCTCCTATATAGGAGATGTCTGATCTGGGTCTCCTATAGGAGATGTCTTATCTGGGTCTCCTATAAGAGATGTATGATCTGGGTCTCCTATAGGAGATGTCTTATCTGGGTCTCCTATAAGAGATGTCTGATCTGGGTCTCCTATAGGAGATGTCTTATCTGGGTCTCCTATAAGAGATGTATGATCTGGGCCTACTATAAGAGATGTCTGATCTGGGTCCCCTATAGGAGATGTCTGATCTGGGTCTGATCTGTTTGCCAATGCTTCAAAATGAGTCTATTTGAAGTAAAGGGTTTAGCAATTTTTGTGTCTTTATGTGTTATAAAGGATAAGTTATATTATGTCTTAAACATTCCTTCAAACAAATACATAATTTACTCCATGTCTCTTTTCCCCCTTCAGTATATATTAGTGCAATATTCTGATATCATACCCTGAATTCTATGATTTTCATCCAAACACTGAATGTACCATGAAATGATAAAAATGTGTAATATTCCTATTATTATTGTGTCACTTGGCTATGTCACTATTGTGGCTATTTTTGAGAGACTTAACACTACATATAACAGCAGAATTTATCCAGATAGATGTCAAAACAAAATATACAATTTACTCAAGATCCAAAAGTCCTTTGTTTGAGCCTAAGACTTTTCCTAGGTGCTCATCACGGATCCAAAGAAAACCCGGCATTGTATTAATTATCATCAGTAATCTCCTTGACACATCTTATACAGCAAATTGTTGATAAATAAATAAATATGAGCAAACACAGGAGACCCTGATCCTATAAGAGATGTCTGATCTGGGTCCCCTATAGGAGCATATGTATGGTTCTGAATGTTTATACAACGTAACAAGGGATAACACTGCATGTACAGAAAGAGCAGAATTTGAGTATCATGGTTTTTTTTAAGTGGACTTCCACTTGCCCGCACTAGGTTAAAATCACTGCGGGCAAGTGATTTTTCAAAGAAGATGGCAAGTTTATTTATGTAAATGAAATCTTTCTATTTTTTTTTTATTTTCTATAGTATATCAGGGTTGAAATGCTTGCAATTTGTATTTGATACATATTAACTAATCTCCACCTTAATATTGCAAGTATTGATTTTTAAACATTAACAAACCCAAACTAACCAAAAGATCAGGCAACCTATTTCACTGGGGGCTAGTAGATGTTCAAAGTAACTTGCCCCCTGGACAAGTGAAAGTCAAATCCTTAAGTAAACCCCTGAGTACGTGTACATGCACTGACATAGCCTTAAGTATCCTTGACAGTATACCGCTCAAGGCAGAAAACTTAATTTTCTTGCTCAATTATCCCTTTCCCTCATATATACTCATTTTGACGCCCTCAAAAGGTATCACATTTATATAAAGCTTGATCTGCAGAAAACCACAGTTAAACCTTACCAAATTTAATTACAAAATCCTCATTTCCAGACCACCGAGGAGCAGCGAACAGCATAAAACCTGATCAGCCTGTGAGTTACTCACAGGCTGATCTGGTTTTATGCTGTTCGCATAGGCCTTTTCATGGTGTCCTCTATGAGGGAAAGGGTCTTGTAGGCTAAATAGACATGTTGCTGTGAAGAGAATTTTCCTTTTCAGACTTAGCGCATATTGTTTATCTAATGTAGAATACAGGTTTTTCCCCAATATTTGAAATATTTTGCTAAAATATCATCTGAAATGTGTTGCAGTCAGGACGCTTTCCCTCTAAACAAGAATGAAAACGAGTTATAAATAGAAACTAAGGTTTCAGATAGAGTCATGCAAGACTGGCATATTTGGACTTCCTCGCCAGAATTTTGTAGATTTATATTGCTTCATAATGATTATAAAGTCATTAACATATGGTCATATTCATGCAAGTATCCAAAACACATTGCAGCCTGCTCTACAATTATAAAATTAGATTAATTCTTGGCATATTGCGATTTTACATGTTCAAAGTGTGGTTTTCAGAGCACTAATATTTGCTTATTAACAGACCATATTTAATAAACGCAGTGATCTGTTGGACAAGATAACAAGAGGGCCATAGAGGCCCTAAATCACTCACCTGAGTATAGGGTTACCCAAGGAATATTTGAACTTAAACATTTGAAATCTGGCCAGTAGTTTTAAAGGAGATGATTTTTAAAATTTTCATAATTCATTTCCTTCTATTGCCAATGCAACCAGAGTTCTACATGAATCAGATTTATTTTAGCAACTTTTGTGAAGGTTCACCCAAGGATAATCCCTGCCAAGTTTAATCAAATTCTGCCTGGCGTTTTCAGAGATGTGGTTTAAAGATTTCACTATATACATATAAGGCAAATTAGCCCTGCCCCTGGTGGCCATGTTTTTTTTTACGGATCAGAATAATTTTAGCAACCTTGGTAGATGTTTACCCAAGGAACATCTGTACCAAAACATTTTGAAATCTGGCCACTAGTTTTGAAAAAGATGATTTTTAAAGTTTTCCTAATTTTTTCTTTCCGTTGGCATGGCCACCAGAGTTCTACATGGATCAAGTTTATTTTAGCAACTTTTGTGAATGTTCACCCAATGATCATCCCTGCCAAATTTAATCAAATTCTGTCCAGCGGTTTCAGAGGAGATGTCGTTTAAAGCAAATTTTTGACAACGCATGATGCACGATGACGGACGCAGGGTGATCCTAATAGCTCCCCATGAGCATGTTGTGCTCAGGTGAGCTAAAAACTATTTCTGGTTCTTTTATACATATGTATTTGTGTGATATTGAAAAAACAAAACTTGTTAATATCTTGGATTTAATGATAAATTTAAAAATCAATGCTAATATTACATTGTATTATACTATATAGATAATTATATATATTCATCCATGCTTTTTTAGTTTTGATCATATTATGTTGTAATATATTGTATTCACTATCCTGTCTGTCTGTCTATGTATTGTTCATCTAAGTGTAATTTTGTTTGGGTAACATGAATGATGATTGAATTTCTGTATTTTTGTGTGCTTATGTGCTCGTATATGCATATGTGCATTGTGTGCACATGCATATTCTACACTAGATTTCCTTTACATTCTGTGTCTCCATGTTTAGATGAAGGCATAGTAGCTTAGGTTTTGGTTTTTTTTTTTTCAACTATTTTTTTTTCTTTTTTATTTTTTGTATTTTATGTTGTATTTCTAATGTTTATTTTTGTTTGTAATTTGTAATTGTCTATACTGAGGCAGAAATAAAGATATACTATTGCATTTATATACAATCTCATAACTTTTCTGTGCAAATAAAAAAAAAACCTAGGAATAATATTACGATACATCTGAAAGTTTAGTGAATAGGGCCCCTGGTCACAATACCACTAGTGATTGGTTTGCTGATACTTGAAATCAATGAAAGATTGATGGCATCACCACCAATGGTTCATTGTTCAAGAAATGTTCTCTTGACTTCCTGAGTTTGCTGTTTGATGTGGCTCCACATTGTGAGTGACCAAAATGTTGTGAAAAATTTCAATGCATGCATATAAATTTGGTGGCAATGGTTTTTGGGTAAACAAAGCTGTGAATAATTTTGGAGTATTTAGGAATGCATCTCAAGAGGCTCCCAAAATGCCTCATTTTTATCACCAACCAATTACAAAGGATCACTAGCTGCAGTATGTTCATAGCCTATGTCTCACCTTTTGTAGCAAACAGGCTAAGGAATGGTGGTTCAGCAGGTAGACTGGTATGGACTGAAATATTGTCCGGGCAGTAAACAGTGTGTCCAGGTTGGCAAATATCTGGTCCAGTCTACCGTCAAATGCTCCCAGGACCATAACACAGTCTACCTGAAGCTAAGGAGAAGACAGAGACTTTTGTTTTTGGTTTGTAACAGAAAAGAACTGCATGAGGAATATGACTTCTATATGGTCAGACACAGTACTTTATATCCAAATCTTATTTTAAGCTGAAATCTCTATCTCATTTAATGGTTTCTAGGTAGCTTGATTTTTTTGTTGTTGTTTTTTATCTTGAAATATCTTAAAATCATGTCCTTGAACTTACAGCAAGAATCTTGTATGTGAGGCCATACTTGAAAATTGCTAGTTACCCTTACCTACTCAATGAAATTGTCGACTACATCTTTACCCATCTTTTCCTCCTTTTTTTTCAAGAAGATTGTTTTTGTTTTTTTAACTTCCTCTAAACTTTTTAAATGCCCTCACCTTGTTGGCAGCTATTTTCTCTTGTAATGTCTGGAGACATTTTGTAAAGTCTGTAAAATCCTGGTCTGGTGTTGATACACATTCTACACCCTGAAATACAAAGATATCCAGGTCAAAGGGTCAAGGTCGTATCTACCCATAATCCAAATAAACACAGTCTCAGTGCTGAGGTAACCATAATAAACCCTGATCAGCTTAACATACAATGTAGGTTTAACTTTATCAAGATGTGTACATGTACTTTGTCCACAAATGTACCTGGCACCATTTCCACCAATTTTACTTTGTTCCAAGTAATACTTAAATATTCAGAGGCATAATTCATCTTTCTTGTTTCCATCATAAAAATTCTGATTATTTCATTTAATTTCATAGCAAATACTGTCATTTAGTACAGTAACAGTTTTAAATGTTAGTCACTTTCTTAAATATTTTCTAAGATATTTCTCTACTTGTAGGACTTCAGGGCTTTTTTCAGGCTTTTTAGGAAAAAGGCCTCTGCTAAATTTGGGAATTTTTTTATCAGTAAAATTGGAAAATTGGAAAAAATATAATTGTTGAATTGATAAAATAAGGAAATTTGACCCATTGAAATACATGTACATACAATAGTTCACTTTATACATTATAAAAACAAACTTTTTCATCAAGAACCTAAACTATACTATACTGTGACCTCAGGCAGTGCGTGCAATAATTTTACCTACAAGAATTGTTAATGTAAACAAAACCAATTTACTTGGGAAATATTTGTAAAACAAGAGGGCCATGATGGCCCTGGATCGCTCACCTGATATCATTAGGCTATGTAAAATCAAGTGACCCCTGGGGCAGAGCCAATTTTGACCCCAGGGTCATGATTTGAACAAACTGGGTAGAGGTCTATTAGCCCATGTTACATACCAAATATCTAAACTCCAGACCTTGTGGTTTTTGAGAAGAAATTTTTCTAGATTTTTTTCCAAAATAAGTCTATGTAAAATCAAGTGATCCCTGGGGAGGGGCCAATATTTTCACCAAATAGCCAGGCCATGTGTTTTCTAGTTTCCTAAAAAGAAGAATTTTCAAGTTATTTCTATATTAGCCTATGTAAAATCATGTGACCCCTGGGGCGGGGCCAAATTTGACCCCAGGGGCATGATTTGAACAAACTTGGTAGTGATCTACTAGACAATGCTGCACACCAAATATCTAAACCCTAGGCCTTGTGGTTTCTGAGAAGAAGATTTTTCAAGTTTTTCCTATATTAGCCGATGTTAAATCAAGTGACCCCTGGGGGGGGGCCAAATTTTGACCCCAGGGGCATGATTTGAACAATCTTGGTAGAGATCTAAGACAATGCTCAACCAAATATCTAAACCCAGGCCTTGTGGTTTCTGAGAAGAAGATTTTTTCAAGTATTTCCTATATTAGCTTATGTTAAATCAAGTGACCCCTGGGGTGGGGCCAAATTTGACCCCAGGGTCATAATTTGAACAATTTTGGTAGAGAGTCATAAGATCATGCTACACACCAAATATCTTAACTCTATGCCTTGTGGTTTCTGAGAAGAAGATTTTTCAAGGTTTTTTCCTATAGTAGCCTATGTTAAATCAAGTGACCCCTGGGTTGGGCCAGTTTTGACCCCAGGGTCATAATTTGAACAATCTTGGTAGAGAGTCATAAGATCATGCTACATACCAAATATCTAAACTCCAGGCCTTGTGGTTTCTGAGAAGAAGATTTTTTCAAGTATTTTCTATATTAGCCTATGTAAAATCAGGTGACCCCTGGGGCGGGGCCAATTTTGACCCCAGGGCCATATTTGAACAAACTTGGTAGAGATCATAAGACATGCTCAACCAAATATCTAAGCTCCAGGTCTTGTGGTTTCTGAGAAGAAGATTTTTCAAGTTTTTCCTATATTAGCCTATGTTAAATCACGTGACCCCTGGGGCGGGCCAATTTTGACCCCAGGGTCATAATTTGAACAATCTTGGTAGAGAGTCATAAGATCATGCTACATACCAAAAATCAAAAGGCCAGGTCTTGTGGTCTCTGAGAAGAAGATTTTTTCAAGTTTTTCCTATATTAGCCTATGTTAAATCACGTGACCCCTGGGGCGGGGCAATTTTGACCCCAGGGCCATAATTTGAACAATCTTGGTAGAGAGTCATAAGATCATGCTACATACCAAAAATCAAAAGGCTAGGCCTTGTGGTTTCGGAGAAGAAGATTTTTAAAATTTTCATTTTTAAAATCTATTTTTAGCTCCTGTGACCTAGATTTTTGACCAATCAAAATAATTTTAACAACTTCGGATAAGGGCCCCATAATGAACATTCCTGTGAAGTTTTATCAAAATTGACCAAGCGGTTAAGGAGGAGATGTCGTTTGAAGCAAAATGTTGACGGACGACGGACGGACGGACGACGGACGGACGACGGACGGACGACGGACGGACGGACGACGGACGAAGACCGGTCACAATAGCTCACCTTGAGCCTCTGGCTCAGGTGAGCTAAAAATATATATTTCTTGCCTTTGGGATTTTTTTTTTCTTGATTGGGAATAAATGTACCTAGATAGCATTGGGAATGGGGCCGATATGCGGCCCGTGGGATACCTGAAAAAAGCCCTAGACTTTAAGTGTTACTTAGTGATTAAGTATTTTGGATGGATTTGTGCCAGATTAAAACCTTATGTAGACCATGTATGTAGTGACCAACTTACAACTTTTGAGATTACAGATGGCAGAGCACTAGGTTTAAGGAAGGGTTTCTTTTCAGGTCCAAATTCCTGCTATACATCACACATACCTCTCTCTGAGTCAAATGTTGACTGAAATGATGCCTGGATGTAGATATACTACCTGCGTATGGTAATGTTATAAACATGTTACACTACTCTAAAATAAACACAGGAAAGAGACAAAGAAACTGTCATTTGTAGTCCAATGTCCCCTCCATTAGAATATTCACCATGTAAGCTAGAAATTCCAGGTTCAAGTCTTGCAGCAGATTTTTCTCTCCTTTTGACAACTCTTGAGACAGTTTCAACATTTAAATGTTTTCAAGGCCAGTTTTGCCTGTAGAAATGCTAGAGTTAAAACTTAATGATAGATAAGCTTTTAACATGATAGATTTAAAGTGAACAGATTATTTTTTTTATTTATCTGTCCATCCTTTCCACTTATTTCTGAAATCTTGGGTAAATTTTGCTGTTTTTCATAATTTTTATACCTTAACAGACAGAGAGAAAGAGAGTCCCTCCAATTTTAGGGGTACAAAGCAATTTCTGGAAGCAGAGGATAAATAGGAAACCCTGTCTATCTAAAATATCTGAGTTCCATTCTTAAACATACTCTTTATTTCCTCATCTCTGAGAGTGCACAACTGTAAATGACATTGTGAAAAATGAACAGCATGAAAGCACAGAACATATATGAGCAAAGAGAGAGAGAGATTTTATACAGGAGAAGAAACAAATATTCATTATGGCTTAATAAAATATAATACACAATTTGTAATACATACAGACAAAACATTCTGACATACACAATCCATTCTAAAATATAGTGTCTGTTATATCCTTCAATACAGACTACCAATAATCAAGGATGCTTTGAGGTAATGTCTACACACCTGGTCCAGGTAAAACTGTTTGACCTCTGACTGGATGGAGTCAAAGTCACCAGTAATAAGGTCAGGCAAGAAGTGTTCCCGACACCCCAGGGTGTTTGTATACAGCTCATTAGTTCCTCCATCCACTGTGGCCTTAATTACCGCTGAAAAAGGAATTCATGACCTGGATTCTGTCATTTTCAAATGAACAATACAAACAGTGGTTCATGGTGCAGTCATATTCATTAAGGTTCAAAAATCCTTGCCCCAAATGGGGTTCAAACTCACAACCTTTGGATCTGTAATTTAGTATGTTGCCACTGGACCACAGTGCCCTTCAAAATATGAAGTCTAAGGCTCAAACTTTGGACCCTACACCACTGGGTTCCTGGTTCTTATAATTAGACTGACTAATACCCACCCTTTCAATTCAAAATGAAAGATAACCTTTATATTTTATCAGCTTTATATCATAGCATCTGCCTTTGAGATATTGATTTTGATGTTGAAAAAATGACACTCTTCCCTATTACAAAACATGTTTTCTTGAAATATCTTGTATTTCTGAGACAGCTTGAAATAACATAACTTTCACCTGATTAAATCCTACCGCTGTCACTTAATAAAAAAAAAGGAAACTGACTACTGCTTTTATAATGAATAAAATCAGTAAATGATACTGTTCTGTATGGTGACCTGTTGTGCTGCCATAACCAGTCCTTATATTTTCATCTATTTTTAATACCACAATCTAGTATTATTTTACAGTATTTGTAAGTAGATACTAGAATGATAATAACATCAAATATGATTTTTTTTAAATAAGGAGCCATTATACTCTTCAACTACTGGTTTGCTTTATCCCCTTATCAAGCTTGGTATACTTTTATCAGAACTGCATAAGAAACAAGTAAGTGGTGTTGCACGCAACACATGAGTCCCCTACCATGAGGTGCATAATTTTCAGTTACCATAGCAACCAGGATTTTGGTCTGAGAAAAAAAAATGAAGTGATGTGCAGAATCTCCATACTGCCATCTATTCATATATCAAGTTTCATAATATTATCTTTAATGTTTTTTTAAGTTATCGCGGGATCCAGATTTCCAGACAGACAGACGGATGGACGGACAGACAGACAGGCGAAGGGCATAACTATAGTCCCCTCTGGTGTAAATTAACACTGGTGGGGGATGAATAAGGATGTTAGAATACAAACCCATAATGGACAAAGGACAGATGACTGACAGTCATACTCTGAACATCTTGTTGAATGTTGCCAGTTTCGTGGTTGTAATGTCCAAGTCCTGATATTATACTATCCCTGTTGCCTCTTTGGGATTTATAGCTGGTTAATAATTTTGTGTTTGTTTTTTGTGTAATGTATTTAGTTGCCACTGGCTGTGTTAGTAATTGGTTGCATAAAGCTACCGATAAGGATATATATAATGTATAAAGTTGATCAGCCAAAGGTCTAGGGAGAGAGAGAGAAAAGGGTTTCAGGGATCAGAGCTGTTAAGCATCTAAAGACAGCACTCCTTTTGGAGTGACCTTCCATGATGAAATCCATGTAAATAAAACGTATGAAGACCAAGATCCCCCATTAGTGAGGAGCTGACTGATGTTAAATCAACGACTCTACTGGCTCAGCCACAGAGGCTTCATTTTGGGGTAAAGAGAGGTAAAAAGATGGAAGGGGCAGACATAATTTAATTGTTTAAATACCAATATTACTGTGGGTACATATCTATGTCTCTTGGGTTCAAAATACAATTCTCTCTTTTATCTGATAAAACAGATATAAATTCTATAAAAAGAAAAGGAAAAAAGCCTACCCTTCCTCCATATGAGTTTCAACAAAGCCATCTGTGGCTCTAAAGGCATGTTCAGCATCACTAAGCCAATTTTGGCATCTGAAGAGGAAATAAATGTAAATCAGTAAAATGAATATTATAGACTGAGCTTCTAAGCTTGTTGCCTAAAAATTGAGAAATGTAAATATAGACTACTTTTGTTAATTAATTGGTTTTCCTACATCCAAGGCCAAAATTAAAAACATGTTTGTTTGTAGTGCCCCTACTCAATTTTTTTTTTTTTTTTGGTCTTTAAGTTGTAAATTTTTATATTGATCTTATTATGTCCATTCCATTGAAAAAAAAAACACTTTCAGCTATATTTTTATCATTTGATATTTAAAACAAAATAATAATAATAACTACCTACCTACCAACCCTTTGAATTCAGGGTAGGAGCACTACAAACAAACAGTTTTTTAATGATGGCCCAATAGATCTACATCCAATAGAACATTATTATGCAAGGTATGCTTACAATAAAACAATATGCACATACACCTTCATAACTTGAAAATAATCAGGTCAGTCAGTAAATACTTTACCACTATCCCAGCATAATCTTGTCTGCTATCCTCTGCCCATAAAACTTCAAGGCGAAAAATTATGAAGCATGGTTTAACATAAATTACATTAATCATGGATCCATGACTACATAAAGTTAGGTCACTATCAGATATCGAATTGAGATAACTTTCCTCTCTTGACTTACAAAAAAAAAAAAAAAAAAGCTAAATGCAGTCATTTGAGTCATTTGATTACCAGTGCCTTGTCCCAAATTTTGGAATACATTATCCAATCAGAATAACCTCATGAATATCTACCAAAAATTACTTCTTCCATGTCAATCATCCAATTATCCCTTGGTATATTTTTATGTGGTAATTTTGTTTATAATGACAATTTAAATGTTTAGGCAAATATAGTTAATAAACGAATTTACTCTGACCATTTGGGGTTTTCTTGATTTTCAACATTTATTATTTCATTTTTTATTACAAAAACCTAATACACAAATGCTCAAAGGTGTCCAAAGTTGTATCAGATGATATTCTTATATAAAAATAGTTGTATATAGGCTTTATTTCTAACCGCTTTTTAATTCATCTTTTTTTTCTTCAAATTTTACATATTTTTTTAAAATAAATTTTCATATATTTAATCTAAACCAAACACCTACTGCATAACACATATCTTCATAAATTTAGGTAAAACATTCTTTATTTGATTTTTCATTGAGTAAATTTAAGATGTGGAAAAACAAAAGCAAAGCAAAAAAATTCAGAGACACGACACACGACTTATTCATGTTTAATGTAAATATATAAACTATAATAAAATGTGTTGCACATTGTAATGTACAGTTCACATCTTCTCCCATAAACCATTGATTGTCTCCATTAAAGGTTTACATTGACCGCTCTTCACATCATCTGTCACCCAAGTGAAATTATCACAAAACGAAGACATATTTATGGACAAATCTGAGCTTCTGCTTTGATGATTTTTTTTTAACATTTTGATTCTGTATGTGATACAAGTTAAATATAATTCATTTCACTGAACAGAAAATACTTTAGAAAGAAGACACATACTGGCTTTTTGTCTCTTATCTAATTTGCCTCTTTCGAGAATGTAAAATTTATTTTGCACAGAAAAAAAAGAGTTCCTTCAGCAAATCACATTTAAGGAGGTAGGTAGGTAGTATCTTTATTTACATCTCGTCATTGTACAAACATGAAAATAATTACAAAATCAAAACATTTAAATTAGTACAATGCCAT
Source organism: Solen grandis (assembly GCA_021229015.1). Classification (NCBI taxonomy): domain Eukaryota; kingdom Metazoa; phylum Mollusca; class Bivalvia; order Adapedonta; family Solenidae; genus Solen; species Solen grandis. The sequence goes on along the minus strand of CM037786.1, from coordinate 60,987,377 downwards.
TCCATATGGAATTATAAGAGAAGAAGAACGCTCTAATAGCTTAAAAATTATATACTTTATACAGTGCAACAATCCACAAATATAGAAATAATGAAAATACGTAATTAAAAGTTTATTTATATAGTAAAAAAAAAAAAAAAACAAAAAAAAAAGTCGTCTATCTAAAACATTCATTAAGGATGACTGTCACCTATTCTCAAGCAGATAATAACTAACTAACTATCATTATTATGATTACCTGTGTCCGGTTTAAGGACGTTTAAAAGATGCCAGAGTGTATCACACATTTCGACAGCACATCCAAAGTAGTCTTTCCAGATGAAAGGCCTCAGGAGTAGTGGTGGTTGGGTCAGAGAATGTAGAGCTAATTATACACTGCACTTTAACTATTGAACAACGTAATAATTTACTCGATTCCAATGGTATAGCAGTATTAGCAGAATACTTTATAGTTCTGGTGAGTAAAAAACAGTAAAATATCACTTTCGTTTTTCCCCGAAAAAAAAATCAGTACAAGGGAGATAACTTTGTCCATCTATGTGTCCGTGAAGTATATCTTATTGAATTATTATACAATAACAACGACTCTCTCTCTCTCTCTCTAACACATTGTTAGTAAAATTTGATAAAATAGTTGATGTTTCCATAGTTGCTATTGAAAAGTATAGGTACTAATATAATATAATATAATATAATATAATATAATATAATATAATGTAATGTAATATAATATAATCTTCTCCCACTTACAATACAATTTTCTTCCTCTTTTCTTCCTCTTATAATAAATCTTCTTCCTCTTCTAAAATAATATAATCTTCAACCTCTTATAAATAATTGGGGTCTCTGTGTAACTACTTTTTTAAGTTTAAACTTTATTTATTTTACATCGATTAATACGAAACAAAATATATTACAAGTAATACTGTAGTAATCACTCTTGATGGCTCTAGCGGCGATTACATGTGGTCATTTTTATGTTTGAGGAAACCGGAGAGCCCGGAGTAAACCCACGTGTCTGAACGTGCGACCACTGTACCCTCTCATGTTTGTGTATAGGAATCGAACGCGAGACGCAATGGTGAGAACCGAGGCGCGTAACCACTACTCTATAAAGGCATGTTACTTTCTAAAATTTTCATTATAGATCTTTTATAACATTACTAGTGTATCATATCCTATCATTTTTATTTATATCATATTATATGTAAGATAAGAGAAATAAAAGTTGTTTGATGGAGTAGTTAAAGATTCCAACTAAATAAAAATGCAGTGTGTTAATAGATTGTGACCAATTTTAAAATGCTCTTTTGATCAAAAGAAGGAGAGAAATCTTCACCGTTTGTGATGTCCTATATAATCGTACAATGAAATGCGTTCAAATGCATTACGTTCAAAATTTGAAAAATATATTGCGTAAAATGAACCGTGGAATCATGACATCGAGAAAATATGGTGCATTCGTGATCAGAGGGCATTATAGGTTGAGCTTGTTTCGGCGGCGAGTGATACGTCATGTTTTGTCAGCTAAAAATCACGGTGGATCAACGTACACCGGATATAGCTGGCCAAATGAGCAGAAAACAAAGATTGCGCTTGCAGTCACATCAATAATTTTACATGTTATTGATATCAACAAGACGTTTTAATTCAAGAGGAGTAACAGTTCGTCATCTGCTGATGTGTCTAGTTGTGCTGACATCTTCATTACATACAATGTTACTTTTGAAATAGAAAATAAATGGAGGTGAAGCGAGATTGCTCACGGACGAGGTCCAGTGTTGATGGTTTCTCTTGAAAATAACCTATTGAAAAAATCTGAATCGGTGAATATCTTTATCGTTCTCTCAAGTATCAATATCCTAAAGCTTACTGAGATATTTATGACAATCGCATGTATTTCCTATTTATATGTCCAGCGATAGTGTACTGAGTAAAGATTTTAATTAGGGAAAAAATGTACGAGGTATAGCTTTTATGGGTAACGGGGATAGCTTTGTCTGAAGTCAAGAGGGGATCCATTATTGTTAAAATGGTGCGTGTAATAGATATTTAAAGATATGGAAAATTATGGTGGACATACTGGGATATTCTTATGTCTAAAGGCTAAAGGCTTCTGTCTAAAATATAAAATATGCGGTTTGATAAAATCACTAAACGGTTGTTGCTGATGTATATAGCCTAGGTAAATAACAACACAAACTTGACTTCTCCATGCCTAATATAGTTTCTATTGGCAATGCATTTCTCATACGTGCACTAATCTTTACATGGACTAAATAGGATAAAAGTTGTAGCCTATGTACTAAATAGGCTAGATAGGATAAAAGTTGTAGCCTATGTACTAAATAGGCTAGATAGGATAAAAGTTATAGCCTATGTATTAAATAGGATAAAAGTTATAGCCTATTTACTACATAGAATAAATAGGTGAAATCGGCTAACTTCACAGACATGTTTATTTGGACTTACGAAATTTATCTTCGAATTGTCTGATAAAATCGACCAACAACTTCACATCCATCTGTTGCGTGATCTTTATGATTTTGTAATCCCAATTTCCCATAAACATTTTTCCTCTAAACAGCTTGTACTCAGAGTTCCAGTACAAGTTACACTCATCACTGTACCGGAAATGGTTAGTTGATTGTTCTAAAGCAAACCATCTTACAACATCGAGGAAAAACAGATATGCTATATTGTCCAGTGGAAACGTTCTTTAGAAATGAGCTTTGTAAATCCAACGAAATGTTCCAATTTTGGGGATTTGGCTATTACATGTATATCATTCTATTAAGAGTAAAGAAGAATAGAACACCCTACCCCCCACCCCCTGAAAAAAACATTGGATCCCCCACCCCTGTAAAACCGATGGATATTCTGTTTCATCATTTTTTTTGTTCACGACGGCTTCCGCATTGTTCTTAAAACTGATTGTTATTAATGCATTTTGAATTCTAAAAAGTTTTACTTTTATTTCGTTGCTAGGGTGTTTCTCTATAATGTGCTGAATTGCGATTTTGAATTAGTTATTGTCTTGTCTTGTTACATTTGTACTTCACGTATATGAAATGTAAAAAAAAAAATCTGAAATTATTGGAATCGTTTATTGGATCTGAGAAAAAAAAAATAGATTCGGTTTCATTGAGTGTTATCATGAACAGAAGTGAATATTGCAACCCTGTGCACACATCCTAGTGTCGGCATAAGCTATAGCTATTTTTTCAAAACTAAATGTGTTGAACTCCATGACCTCGAAGAAGCAGAAAGTATAAGATGAAATAACGGCGACTTATTCCATCTCGCAGCGCTTAACAAATTCTGAGATATAAACACTTGTTTAGGTAAACAGTAGGAAATATCTACATCATATCAAAAGAAGTCAGTTTATTTGAATGTAAAACGATATTTTGTTATTTAAGTAATCATTTCATAGACAATACATTTGATGGTCCCGTTTAAAACATCAACGACTACCAGGACTAAAATTCGTATGACTATCACTAGTACACTTATTCCATGCATAAATCTATACCCAGTACAAAAATAACTACAGTTGTTTACCCAGTACACTTTGAAAAAAAAAAACACTTTTTAATGGATATATCTTTTTAAAGAGAAAACTTTGATGGACAATATTTGGCACATAGTACAAGCTGAAGAAAAGGACGAATCGTCCGATTTAGAATTTTTAAATACTACGCAGATAAATTGATATTTTAGATAAATGGGAACACCAGTAAACATTTTCAGAGAGCAGTCACGTTTTAGGACCTTTGATTTCCTTCTTTCAAACATAGCTGGAAGCTTCTGAACATTTACAGGATAAATAAAACACTTGCCAATATCAATCAATAAGTATGTATGTCTTTACTTACCTAAAAACAGAAATATCGTCTTAGATTCAGCCAAAATATCGACTTAGTTTGTTGTTTTCCGCTATATGGGCTGCTATATCCGGTGTACGTTGATCCACCGTGAAAATCTAAATGTTTCTCTGAACCGTAAATAAAACATCACATGTACTGTCAATCAAACGGGAGGCGGATCCATAATGCGGGGTCAAGGCAAAGCAGTCAGTAACGTTAAACCCTACAAACGAGCAAGACATTATAGGCCTATATGTAATAAATAAAAAATAAAAAAACTTAATTATTAAAATAATAATGAGTGGTAATAAAATATTAATAATTGCTGTTTAGATTTCAGTATCAAAATATAATACGTTGCTGTTGTAACTTTTTAACGAGGGCCGTTATCCCCCAAGTTTAATTGGGGATATTAGATTAACGACAAAGGTAAATATTTTACATTGAAAAAAAATCAGCCTTCCGTCGAGTGATATCCCTTTGATCGTTTTATCCCGTTGATAATTTTTTCTACGTTGACATTTGCCTTGCCTTTGTCAACGCAGCTATTTTAAGTGTTTTATTAACATTACATAGATAGGGATTTTTGATCCGTTTTGAAGTTGTTATTTTCCGAAGCATAAAGACAACTGATTTTTATCATTATTTCACTTTGAAGGAAAATGTTAAGATACATCTTGACGAACCAAGGTTATATATGTTCGCTATATAAAATTAGCTCGATGCTGAAAACTTGCTCGAAATACGCATATATATAGCAAACATCGAGTATATCAAATATTGGATATACATGAATCATCGGGTATATCAAACATCGTGTATATATGAATCATGGGGTATATATGTAACATGGGGTATGTTAAACATTATATATATTATATGTAACAACGGGTATATTCGGTCTGACAATATATATCTACCGGAGTGGGCTTACCAATATCATCAATTTCTTCGAAATAACCGTATATCTACCGCAATGGGCCGGGGTTACCGAATAGGTATCGTACCCCATGAGTGACTCATTCTGTTACCCCTGATTAGAAAATACTGGAGAATCATAAGCGACAAATTTTGCACCAATCACTAATAAGTTCACAAGAGATCAACTTTTTCACGAATCTCTGACTTATTTTCCATTTCCATTATATTTGATATGGCATCTATCTAGAATTGTAAGCATGAGAATTTAAACTCTACATTCACACATTTCTTTTGCTTTGACGTGTACTGAAAAGAGGAATCAAAATTCAGCAAGCTCTACGCCAATTATTTGTGGTTCCGCTACATTTCGGACCTCATGGCCTTTCACGGAGATAACCAGGGTTTCCTAATGTTCCATTTAGGTAGAGGTTAAGTGGTCCAAGGCAACCATTATAAGTAGAAATCGAATGTCGTGTCAAGGCCATAAGTTAATCAAAGCGCCGATAACGCAAGAGAGAAAGGTTTTTAATGCAATCATGATGCATTTATTTCTATAATAAGGCAAAATTAATTTTCAAGCGAGGCTAAAAATAAATAGTTATGTGCAGGGTTCTTTATTACGACGTGGTGCCAGGTAGAAATAACCATATCAATTTAGTACCTTAATAACATGTTTTCTTTTTTCTGTTTATCGATTGTTTTTCATTTTATCTCAAACTACATTGTATAATTGTGACGTTTTTATGTTATAAAGCATGTATATGTCACACACACACACACACACACACACACACACTGTTCTGCTCACACTCAGAGCTAAGTTAACAAGTTCTAATAACTAATTTGTTCTATTATATTCTATACGTTGTGTGCCTGACCAGGGATTCAATATACCCTGGTCTGACCCAAGATCTCTGTTGTTGTTGTTGTTGTTGTTGTTGTTGTTGTTGTTGTTGTTGTTGTTGTTGTTGTTGTTGTTGTTGTTGTTGTTGTTGTTGTGTTTGAGTTTATCGTCGTTGCGTCAGTACCTGGGTAGATCCATAGACCTTCCGCTAGCCATTTAGAAGGCTTTCTCTGGGGTTGCCACTAACAGTGTCCTGGGATCCCGAGGACACCAAAAATTGGGAAAGGACTCTAGAATTAACACGCAATGTGTTCCGTTGGGACAGTTACTTTTCTGATTAAATGTAATTTGAACAGCCCCATTTGTTGAAAACTTATGTAATTATCTTCATAAAACTTATCTATTTATTAACCCTCTTTGATGAATCTTAAGTTTTTAACCATTTGATATAGGAAGAAAGCCGTCATATGTCTGAATGGCATGACAGGGACTCCTAATTTTCAGAAGGGACTCCTGAATTTCAAAGCAGGTGTTCCATCGGGATACCTGGCTGAAAAGTTTGTGTCAAACGCTGACTTTTTTACATTGTTGTCACTGCGACAGTATTTCAATCATGAAATGACGTCCAGCTAATTACAGGTGGCGGAAGACCCTATGTTCTGTTCTAACTTATGTTTTCACCCGATATGATTCAGAATTCCTGTGTGACAATGTTCGTGTTCGACTGATTTTAGCTAAGTCAAATGTAAGAAAAAATAGAGAAATGCATTTTTAAAAAAGAAGAGAGTTCTGGCAACGCCTACAAATTATTATGATTAATGTTTGTAATTTGGAATTATAAGATAACATTTCCTGAAATTTCTCTCTCTATCTCTCTTTTTCTCTCTCGCTCTGCGCGCGCTTGAATTATCTTTCAATTCTTATTTTGAATAATGACCACCAAATAATCTTGAAATACGTTTTTCATGTATTTTATTCTAAATTACAACAATAATGCATTATAAAAACATGTGGTGTCTGCCATGCCCTAATCTGATGGTCGTCTGCTGCAAAATGACATCACTTGATTGTCGTTAGGGGCGATGCTGCACAACTTACGTCTGCAAAATAAAGAAACATATTAATGAATTTTCTGTTCTGAAAAATATCAGTCTTCCGTAGATTAGAAAAGGGTTTCTGCTTAAAGCAAATGGGACTTTTTTACATCTTCTAGCCAAAACATTAGTGTGACAAAACTCCTTGGAAACGACAAGAGGCGAAACATATGTAACTGAAAAAAAAAAGCCCACGTCACGTGGTCACATTTACTTACTACAATTATCCAGTAGTGATATTCTGGAAGATGATGTTCGAGCCGGTGTTGGTGCTGGTGTTGTTGAACAGGAACAGCACGATGAACAATAATCCAATCAGCATCACTGTAACAAACACAAGATCCAATCATGAGACAGATTACAACACAGTAATCGCTTGCCTATCAGCATCTGATAGACATACTGTTTCAGCAAATCAGAATCACTGTCACACCATGAGATATAACATCTCATTAAACATTTGCTTAACATTTAGAAGAGCCAATCATAATACAGGAGGAAAGTAAAGTAAAAGTCACTCAAATAAGTATAATTATGAACAACCAATAGTTTTGTATAAATATCTATTTTCTGAATAAACCAATCACAACCGTCGTACCAAAATAAGGGTCAAATCACCTGTATGTTTATAGAAAATAATGTCTCCAATAAGCCATTTTAATAGCGTATTTTGAATTATTTTATTAATTTAAACACTCAATTTGCATACCAAAATACGTGAACCTGGGTCTTATTTTGTGGGGGAAAAAAGAAAAAAGAAAGGAAGAAATAGAGAGCGATGAAAGATATAAGAAAGCTTGATGTCACTTACAGAAGCCACCACTTCCTCCGGAGCCACTACCGCCGGATGGGTAGGCGGGAACATATCCACCGTAACCATAGTCGGCCACCACAAGACCGACAATACAGACGAGGGCGAGGACGACGGCTGTGGTGAGCTTCATGTTGTTGCTGCAGTGGAAAAAGTGGATCTGGTTATAGCAACGTCAGGAATCAGCGAATAGTCATATATCCAATAAAAAAAAAAGTCCAAAAAATGCAAATATTAAAAAAATATGTTTTTATTAATCTTTTTTCACATACGATTTATTTTCAAGTAAAAAAGATACAAAAAAGCAATTATAATTACTGTAGGTTATATTTATGTACATGTACAAACCTTTTCTTGGTCTTCGGAAATCGAATGAACTGATGTGCTTTTGGTCTCTGTCCATTTTATACTATATCAACCGGAAGTAGAACTGCTATGGGCCATTCGGAACAACTCGACATTTCCCGTCAGAGACAGACGAAGTGTTACGAAAGAGCCTGAGGCAAGTTACTTACAGTTACGCGAATACGGTAAGCCAGACGTTTTCACTTTAAATTCTGTGCAAGTGAAAAGAAAATTAAAAATCTTGTAATATCTTCTATAACCAACTGCATTTACTTTATGTGCAATTCATTAGAATAAAAGAACACATAAAAAATGATAATTCTCATAGTTTTTGTTTTTGAAGAAGTATGTCATCTTATATTCAAAATGTTCATTTACTTATGCATTATTTAATACGGTACTATATACCTTTCTTTATGTGTGTTATTTAAATGTGTGCTACGTGGCGCTGTTTCTTTTACAGCTACTCTTTTATTTGTTTTTGTTTTTTTTTTCATACTTTTTTCTGAAAATAGCCCATGTGACTTGATATTATCTGTTACATATGTATTCTTGTACGTGTATCTAGAAATACAGCTTCATGGGTCCGCGCACAGATCCGGGCAGGCAGCCGGACCCTAATTAAACAAGATATCAGTCAGTAAATACAGCTTCAGTTTCTATGCACTTGTCTATGAAAGTATCTGCATTTGCCACCAAGCTTGTCTTCGGGATCTCGGCAAACAATGCAGTGTTTTTACAGCCATTATTAGTGGCACAGACATTCAAACACCCATATTTTATTGACAAAATCCTTTGAGTTGGAACAAGCGGTAGTCTGTAACCCGGTATTCGGTGAATTATCCAGATGCAAAGGGGAAACAATCTAAGGTGGAGCCAGGAGCGATGCCGGGCCTATATAAGTGTGCGATTTATAATAAAGTGTCATCTCACAAAAGCTATATTGTAATTTTGCGACATTCATGTGTTTTGGTTGATTGATGTATCTTTAAAAAGTGATACATCTTTATTAAATACATTTAAACCAAAAATAAATAGACGAACTTTTATACATGTATATCATTATATATGTATTATCTAATGCCGGTGTAACGAAGTAAAGTGACCCCCGTAGAATAGAATCACTTTACTTCGTTACACCGGCATCAAAATTAAAATGATATTATTTCCAAATTACATCACTGTGCGTGTATTTATTCAAGTTTAAAAATATAGAAAGAAAACAAAACTTTAACACATGTG
>CM037786.1:60928151-60978151 GCA_021229015.1 Solen grandis | reverse complement strand
GCTGTTTCATAACAAACTCTTTGTCTATACATTTAATTGTATTATCTTCCTAAATTATTATTTATCAATACAAATCTCTCATTTGATATTCAAGAAATTCTTATTTTATATTTGGGAAGCTCTCATCTAGAAATTCCCACAGTTTGATAGATATTTGTCAGAACTTAATCAAATTACATGATGCTAGTCAGAATTGAAAAATTGAAGCTCCTATCACCAGCTGCTCCCATTAACAGCTTCAAGTCTTCTACATATTAGAAAGCAGTATCTGATAGTGGAGAAATTTACAACTATTAAGTTGACCCCACCCACCACACCCCTCTCTCACAATATAAGAGAGTGTTCCTATCTAAAGTTAATCAGATAAGACATTATTTTCATTTATAAACATTTATTTCAAGTGAACAAAATGCTTCCTATCTTAATCAGAGTAAGTTAATAGTCAGTATTTTCATTTATAAATGTTTGTGTAAAGTGAACAAACATACCCTATACCTCCTATCAGAGCTGCCTATTCCTTGCAAATCTTAGTGTCTATTCAGAGATATTTCAATCCCGAATAGCTAAAATGCTTCTGAAATGCACGTAGACAATCTAGATTGTGTGATTAATGTTGAGATACAGAATTGAAAGTAAATTTCTTTGTAAAACTTTAAATATCATGTTCATTTTATGGTATAGTACATTGTAATAGTTTAGTACATTGTTATATACAGAAGTGTATCAAATTACACATTAAAATCATCTAAATGCCTGCCAGACCTGTCCAGACTTCTCATTATGCATGCAGTACATACACTGCCAAGGTCTCTCTGACAAACAGTCTAATCCCCTCCCCTGGGTGACGGCACACAGCAACACATCACCCCTGACAACTCACCCCCCTTGCCCCCAAGTTTATCAATCACTCATGCGACTGCCTATCTTTCCTCCCCAAACGATTTACTATCCAAATCATTGATTGGATTATACCATTTGTCACCAAAGCCAAACAAAAATATCCCACTATCTTGACAAATTGGCACACTGACTATTTGTATTTATCAACGTAGAAAGCAAACACCTCGCCAACCATTTCATCTCTTCTATATATTAGTGTCTGGTTCCCTGCAGAAGCTTGTGCCATGGGAGCAGGGAGCCGCAGCAGCTGAATGATCTACACCACCTGAACCCTGGGGAGAAAGACAGTACTATATCTTCATTATACCGTGTACCAGTTCCTCAGAATGACTTTCTCAAGTCCTGTAAATGTAATCCTACTCCTGAAAACCCCAGGTACAATACCCTGCTGATTTTAAATGTATTCACTGCTCAGCAATTTTACTGGCTTAAACTAAAAAAGAAATAAAATAAAAGATCAGAAGGCAATACTCCCCTGGCAAATGACTTTAATTCTTCTACAATTCACAAATCCCAAATGAGAATGTAAATGGTGTCAGAAGTTTGTAGCAGAATCTGTATCAAGCATTACTAAACATGTAGAGCAGCAGAGGAGAGACACCCATGACAAAAAAGGTTAGAGATCAGACATAAGAGAGAATTCAATCTCAAAGTTCTAATAATTAGAGATACTGGAAATGATGTCGGGATGTTAGATCCACTTCAGATATTTCTAATCCTGAACAACATCATCTCTAGTTTTCAGTGTTAAAACCCTTGCTAATTTCTATTTCAATCTTTGTATACATACAGTTTCCCTAACAACGGACAGTTGTCAACCAGTTTCCCCATCCTAAAACTAACACTTTGTCACCTAGCTACTGTTACCACTAACTTATAATCTCAAACCACACATTACATCCAAGCTTATTCAATTAGTTCAGCATTTCCTCCAGGAAAAAATAATTCTAAAAGGAAAACAACCTGACAGTGTCGTGTAAAACTTCTTGTTTGTCCTCAACCTCCTTCATTTATAATTAATCATGTCAATTTTACCAGAAATCGAGAAAACAGGAAACAATCACTTTCACTACATAATTATTCCTGATATGTCCCAGAGAGTCATCCACTAAAGTATGCAAAGCATAAAAATTGATTGCTCCCTTTTTTTTATAGTCTCAGTTTAGTTGCAATTATCTCTCCCTCTTGGCATGGATGCCTGGCCAAGATCAGAGGTTGTCTTGTGAAAACAGATATAAATGTAAGGCGGCAGTTGCGTTTCAACAATTATCCATTTCCAGAGACAATTTCCCCTTGTAACATGTTCCTGTTATGGGTTCTTTCCCTAATGCCAAGTTTGAGCATGGATAAGCTGATTTAACACACAAAAAACACACACACACACACAAGAGCTACCAGTGAAGATGATGAATACCCTAAAAACTCAAGAAGATGAAAACTTAATAAACATTATGTAAAAAGGGACATGCAACTGATGGAATGTGACGGACTGGTACAATGCTCTGGACTCCTATACACTTTGTGAAGCTGCAGCATGATCATGTAGAGAAATTAGACCATTTACCATAACCCTTTCCCTCATAGAGGACACCTTGAAAAGACCTATGCGAACAGCATAAAACCAGATCAGCCTGCGAGTAACTCGCAGGCTGATCAGGTTTTATGCTGTTCGCTGCTCCTCAGTGGTCTGGAAATGAGGACCTTATAATTAAATTTGGTAAGGTTTAACTGTGGTTTTCTACAGATCAGGCTTTATGTGGTACCTATTGAGTGCGTCAAAATGAGTCTATATGAGGGAAAGGGTTAACCTATACATTTTTACAATTGGGCCCTATATTTCTAACTCTTAATTTTACATACAGCCAGAATCAAATCAGTTGTATGCATATCAACTCTTGGTCTAATATTTCTCACAGATCCAGAACATTATGAAAATTTGATTTGTTCATTACTGAATCAATAACAGGATAAAAAAAAACACCTCTTGAACATATTTTTTCTTCAACTTTAATTTCCGCTCATCCAATGTAATGGTGACTTACATTTGTTAACAAATATTACTTTTATTTTCAAGGCCACTTCAAAATAAAAGACGAGGTGATATATACAATTTGCATGCTTGCATAAGCACCAAATAATTGTACAATTTCTTTGTGACATATTTATAATATTTTGGTGGATTACTGTGTTTACATTAGCTCAAAACAAAATCTGAACTTCTTTCCTTATATACAATTAACATTATTAAAAATCAAACACCATACACAATATTAGGAACAGGTATATATAATTTTTGGTGCTTAGTCGCTAGTACATAAATTGTTAACTTTCATTATTATTATTTTTTTATATAACAACATAAGCTCAAGTAATTTATAGAAAAAATCACCAATATTTAATGTGATGATTGTGGGAGTATTCTTTGTAGATAAAACTGGCAAATCTTTTGATATTTTAGAACAAATTCTGATTCCCCCATATTCATTTTAACAATAGAGAACCAAAACTGTGATTAATTATTATCAATTTGATAAAACATTGTCATGAGAGGTGCCGGGGAAAATTTCAGTTTTCCAAACAAGTTTAATTAAAGACAATCTTCAATACGGAGTGGAAATCATATTAGCTCAAATCAAAGCATCGTGTAGTCCCGATCATGCCTAATTCAATTATTCAAAACTAATCAAATCTTCTGACTCTGAGGAAGCTCTCAACGTTTGAGGAATTGTGGTGAGCAAACTCTCGTCCCGCATATAGCTAAATGTTCTCTTGGATGCTGGTTACCGAATCTGTGTTCCTAATAAGACAGACACTTAGTCCCAAGTACTAATGAACTTGGTCAGAGATATGCAGGTCCACTGAAGTTTCTCGAGGAACATTCTCTTAAGCTTTCTCTTGAGAAAATTTTAAAAAGAATTTTTTGGTCAGTGAAGTCTAGTTTATTCGGCACTGTCTCTCTTCAGTAATGGCTTCCATTCTTTGTAATTCTATGAATTTCATTTATAAGGCAACTGTTTTGTGGTGAATACAAATATAGGATAAATTTTGAAAAATGCACAAGTTTTCTAATAAACTGGTTATAAGAGATAAACATCACAATTCTCACATGGTACTAAATACATTATATTGGTCTGCATTTTAACTCTCTGAAAATGATTTGGTCCATGTCAAAGGATCATGTTATAAAGGAGCACATTATAAAGGATGATCTACACCGACATGGCTCTCAAGGAGGCATCAGCAGACTTTACATTGTATGTTGAAGGGTGGAAGCGACAATAAAAAATACTTGATTGTCATGTAATATAAAGGTCACCAAAACCAGGGAATAGTCCAGAGTGATGGACAGGGGCAGCTTTTACTTCATATAGACTCCATCGTTCCTTATTCCTTTCGAAATGAATATTCATTCAGTCATAAATTTGTTCATGAATATTCATGAGGTCGAGGATTATGAGGACCATGAGCTTCAGTTAGAGACTGTGTTTCGTGATCAAGTTACTTCTTGAATATAAATTAATTCTCAGTCATAAGAAAGTCATCCTAAAAAGTGTCAACTAATTCCTGACTTGCATGATACAATATGGAAACTTCATAAAACACGAAACAATCTCCCTTAAGACAAAAATGGTAGCGGATAGATTATCATTATTTCCATGAAATTTGCACTTACGATGAAAAGTCTGTGAGATGTTAAGTGAAACAAGCCCCAGTAGCATCAAATACAAGCGAAATGGAAGACCAAGGTGTCTTCTGGGATGCTGGTGATAATATGTCTCAGTTTTGATAAATGTACCGAGCCAGATCACCATTGCTTCATATACACTTATCATGGTGCTTGACACAACATAAAAAAAAATCATCTAACTGTCTCAGTCATCATTCTGAACGAAAACATTCCGAGTCAGTCATCACTTCTCTTGTCTAAGTTCATCAAAGTTAACCAGTAGCTCATTATTTTTTATCGTGGTACATTTGCAACCATAGAAAAAAGATTTTTCCAACATTTTATCAGAATGAAAATAGATTTCTTAACCCTTTCCCTCATAGAGGAAACCATGAAAAGACCTATGCGAACAGCATAAAACCAGATCAGCCTGCGAGTAACTCGCAGGCTGATCAGGTTTTATGCTGTTCGCTGCTCCTCAGTGGTCTGGAAATGAGGATTTTGTAATTAAATTTGGTAAGGTTTAACTGTGGCTTTCTGCAGATCAGGCTTTATGTGGTACCTACTGAGTGCGTCAAAATGAGTCTATATGAGGGAAAGGGTTAAAATGATCAGTAAATTATATTCTCTACTAATGAGGCCCCTGTCCAATCAATACAAGTATCGTACTGTAAAAGCTGTGGCTTAAGTAGCCTCTGTGGCCGAGTGGATAAAGTCGCTGACTTAACATCCCTCAGCCTCTCTGTCTCATGGCTCTGGGTTCAATCCCTCGTAGTTTCACATGAGGTGGCCCTGCAGGTGGCTTACAGTAGTTTAAGTAACCATTTACCACCAGTCAATTCCATATACATTGCATTACAAAATGTAAAAACCAATATTAGATGAGTATACATACCTGGTCTACTTCTGCTGTGATAAGAGTGTTTTACGCTCTACCTAAAAAGTCCTTGTGTTTAACAACTCTTATCCCAGTATATAGGTGTCAATATGTATACTGAGCAAGGGTGAACATGTTATCTTCCAGATAACAAAGTACAGACTGGGCAACATTTGGTTGTTCACAAACATATCAAAGTCATCAATAGTGTGTGTGATTGTAGACACAGCCCTGATGATATATGGGGCTCTGTTTGTTCACATCTACTAGGGAAAGAAATTCAAAGAGCTACCCACCTTTAGTCTCCCATTATCTTGACATTCTTGTCTAGCAAACATCAAAACTTTGTCATATTCCTAATAAAACTGACTGGTACCTATATTATTTTCTCTACCAAAAATGCTTAATACATTGGCTACATACCGTGGGGTTTGATCTTTGGCCTCTCTTGTGAAAGTATAATTATGATCTACTGATCATTCATACATGGGATGGTTATAATAAGATAGACTAGTTGCCTCCTATTTATTTCCATGAGATACCTTAAAAGATGGCACACCTTGAGGTAATTATTGAATTGTACAGCACTTGGTGCTGTTACTGATGATATGCATACTTCTTTTACCATAATTACAAGTAATACTAATAAATTAATAGCAGTGATAAAACTACAATGACTCCAGAATAACAATAAAGCGTATACTACCCTCCTCCAGAATGCTGCCCTACCCTGACAGGTTTACTGAGGGCTATCACTCATATGACGGCTTGTGAGGCTTGTAAAACCGGCTGCCTTTATCCCTTGGCACCATTCATTTTCTTTAAGTCATTATCACACACTCTTATCTGTTGCCATTAAATCATATTAGAAAAATACTTTCTATGATATGGATCCGACATTAATTCAGTGTTGCAATTATCTGGTATCATCCAGGCAATCAGCCTAATCAGAGTTCCCAGGTGTCCTGCACGTGAGCCTCATGCTTGTGACATGCCCCACCCGCAGCCAGAATCAGGCAGCAGACGTCACTGACTGCTCCAGCAGACGTCATTCACACCAGATGCAATGGTGCAACACAAAACTCCAGATCCAGAAATTGCAGGTTCAAACCTTGCTGGGAGACAAGATTCATGTCCAGGGAAAGAAATGTTAAGAGGGATTCACCGGAAAAACTCGTTTCAAAATTGATGCAAAAAATACTTGCCCAATCCAGGAACAGCCAAAAGAACTTGTTTCAAAATTGATGCAAAAAATACCCATGAAATGTTGAAGAAATTCTAGACTATTATCAATTTAAGCACACTTTTTATTTCCAGGGAGTATAAGATTTTCATTTTTTTTAGTCAAGGAAAGTCTAAGTTTTATAGTAAAGATGTTTCATAAAACGCACACCAGACCAGGCCTTGTATTCATGTAAAAAGAATGATATTCGGCATGTCCATTTTAAGGGATTGTAGGGACTCTCTGTATGAAGGGGTACAAAGTTTAGGAAAAACTGTCACCCCCTAAATAAGTTACAAAACTCTGCGGGCACCCTGGGCACCTACTTAAGTATGATTTTCATATTCAAACTGCGCATGCCCTTTAGTTTCAACAGGAATTTGAGTATGAAACTCAAATTTGAGCCTGAGATCATATTTAAGTATTTTGGAGAACATAGGGCCAGGACTCAAACAGATTGAGTGAAAGTATTCTGTAGTCTACCTATTTTAAACAGTGAAAATAAAGTAACAATCAATAAGTTTTTCAAAAGCCCTCAACTTGTATCATCACTTTTGTCAGTAGCACGCCATCTCCGTCATATCATGATCTAAATATTGATACCTTTATTGACTGAGCGCGGTGATTAATGACCGCGAAATTTTCAATTACAGAAGTGACTATGGCAAACCTCAGTGGAAATGTAGGGAAACCAGCTTGGTGTTGTAAGCTTGCTTGGAAGAGGCAACCAGCCTGTGTACCACACATCACCCCCAGGGACAGAATTACTCCCAATCAAGTTAAGCTTCATCAGAGAGTCACCGACATAACCCAGGATGACATTATTTCCCGTAAATCTATTTTTTCCACATAATTTAATCAAGACGAACGAATATCTCCACGTTCAGGAAGTCAATTTTTTCTGCCAGTGGCTATTCAAGAGAGGGAAGAATTCTGAATCTCAATGAAGTGATACGCTTAACTTATATATGGTAAAAAAAAATGCTTTACACACAAATTGTAATTTGAACTTTCAGATACTAATCTTTAATCTAATTAAACTTATTTCCATTACAATTTTAGCCCAATAACTTCAGTGTCACAATAACATCATAAAAATATTAACAAAGTCTATAATAAATTATATGTATAATTAATTCAAGGGCAATTTTTTACAATATTTACAAAATTAAGAAATGACCATTACTACCTTTAACATTTTCTATCCAACGTAGGTATCACTTGAATTTACTCCTCAAAAACAAACTTTTCAATACATCCTCATGCTCACACAAAAATCATGTTATCATAAAATGTCTAATCCAGCAATGTCTTCCCCATACAAGCCAGTACAGCTACACAACCTGGAAGTACAGTACATGTCACAGGAAAAGTCCCTTATCCCCGGCCCTCCAGCTGTTCCTCACCTCTATCTGCCGAGTTGCGGTGGGATATTGACATTCCGCAGTGCCAGCTGTGTCTTCACTATGATACTACTCCAGTGCACCAACTGTCTCCCAATACATCTGGCAGAAGGCCCGCTGTTTGGTATATATAGCACTTCAACTGTTCCATTATCATATGATGCATTTACCATGCTTGTATCATTTCAATTACTAATGTTGAGGCAGTGTGAAGTACACAAGCTCTCACTGCAGACAACATTATGGGTCTGGCTTCAGGTTCACACCATTTGTTGACTGAGCAGACTCCTCCACAAACTCCATCACTATGTTGACAGATACTGTCCAGATTCTGTCCTCAATTTAAATCTCTTACACCTGTAATTAACACCGAGTGACCCTCCTATTCCTCACATAGAAACCGGTGACTATTTGGTACTGCTGGGATGTTTATCCCTCCCTTAAAACTTCATTTTATAAATCAGGTGTTTAAATAATGTTATGGGGAGCAATGGTCCAGTGGTAGGACATGACTTCAGTATCCAGAGGTCTCTAGTTCGCGTCTTGCAAGGACACTGCTAATTTCATAGATTAAGAAGTTTCACTTCACCCAGGTGTAAATGGGTGCCTGAGAGTGCAGTATAATTCCTTTGAGCCTTAACCCTTTCCCTCATATAGACTCATTTTGACGCACTCAATAGGTACCACATAAAGCCTGATCTGTAGAAAACCACAGTTAAACCTTACCAAATTTAATTACAAAATCCTCATTTCCAGACCACTGAGGAGCAGCGAACAGCATAAAACCTGATCAGCCTGCGAGTTACTCGCAGGCTGATCTGGTTTTATGCTGTTCGCATAGGTCTTTTCATGGTGTCCTCTATGAGGGAAAGGGTTAATATATGGGCTGCCAAAAGCAAAGTGAAAGACTACCCAAGAAGACTGAAAGATGGATACTAGCAGGCAGATGACCAAAGGCAAAAGTTATTACGTAGATGAATGTTATTAATTTCACCATAACCTTGAGGTTAGTTTCAAAAGCATATCCACAGTATGGCTTATTACACCCTTGTGAGGCTAGTCCAGCAGAATGTTGACAACAGATCTAGCAAAGTCAATATATCCAGACATATTGTAATTGCCTGTACAACTTCGTGGGTTTCAGAAATATTATTCTGACCAAAACTGGCCAGTATATCATCAGCATGGCGCATCCTGGTGGCTTTTGACATATTACCCAAGGATGATTTGACTAATGAAACAGCGTGTTACATAAAATTCTTGGATTTGGGGATTTTTAAAGACAGACTTTGCTGTTGTAACTTCTGTGAATAAAATTCAAATTACAGTCAAACCTGTCTTAAACAGTCAGTCAAGGGAACAAGAGAAAGTGGTCATTTAACACAAATAGAATAGAATATTAATTTAAAAACATCTCAACAGACGAAAGATGTCATATGGTATCTAAACGATCAGATTAAAGCATTAATATTTAACGTGTATTACAATACAATAAACCGCTTAAAAGAGGTGGTTGCTAAGTGGAGGTTAAACATATAACAAAATACTAGTTTGGTAATATCAAAACTGACCGCTTCAATGGTAACATCAAAACTGACCACTAAATGCAGGTTGACTTTTTATACAGGTGGTCACTTATACAGGTTCAGCTGTAATACAAGAGGTCATAGGTCAGCAAGTAGCTGATTAATATTCATGAAAACAAAGTTTTGCTGGTTGAAAATCCCACAGTATATTATGGTAGTGATAACAGTAATTTATATAATTTATACAATATACCAAACCTGGCGCAAAAAATGGTCTTACCAAGGAACTGTTGATTAGTTAGTTTACTAATTGATGTAAAAGACATTATTAGAATTCAATTAACCTAAATATGCCACAGTCACACACTGAAGATTGTATGAAATGAACATTTTAGTTCCCACACAAAAATGAATTTATATTTTTATCTGACTGTGGAAGTAAGAAAAATTAAAAACTAAGAGATAGCCAGGACTGAGGAAACTGCACAATTTCAAATGAAGGAAAAATGCTCTGCAAAGACGCAATTCTTTGGCAGCCAGAATTCAAGGTGAATGAATGTCTGACAATTCTAGAGAATTGAGTTAAGTGATAATGTTCTAATATAAAATTCAACTCACATCTGAAACAGCAAAACTGCATTAAATAATAATGCACAAATCATGTTAGTAAAGAAACTAAGGTTAATTTCCTATTGATGTTCAAATTCTGCACAGTCATTTTTTGGCAATGTCGCACTTAACTTCTCTAAGACTTCAATTCATTTGTTTCAACTTCTGGCAGTTCAATAAAAAATACACAGAACTCAGTAATGCTTGCTGATGGTGACAGAACGAGCATTTAGAATGCCTGCTGATGTTGGTTCAGGTACCATTGGTCTGCTTAAACACTTGTCAACTTCAGATTAAACAGAACTCATAAGATTGAAGACCTTTAACTCCTTCCAAATTTTCATTTTTAATGAATTAGGTCTTTGAATAATTTACAATTCTTTTAAAGTTAAAAAGTTGAGGATGACACATGCTCTGTTTTTGTTTGTTTTGTTTTTTTGCCTTTTTATTGAAGAAAACCTCAATTTGAGATTCAAAATTTAAGGAAAACAAAGGTATCAGAATCAAATTCCAAACACTTTATATTATATTACATTGTATATTTATATCAATTTGCAAACTTATAAGGACCTAAGTGCATGGGTTTCAATTCAACTTGATGCCAATTCAAAGTAAATTTGTATATATCTGAAGTTTGGATGTTTACATGCCTAAACTTGCCTTTCCTGGAAACTGGTAATAACGGTAAAAATGATGGGCCACATTACAACAGATGGTGACTATCCATAGCAGCATTACTGTCTCATCAAGTGTCAGGCTAGCATAGTGTTTACGGCACTGGCTTCTACCAATGCAACTCAGGTTCAATCCTAGGTCACTCTAAAATTCCATGCTTGAGAGTACTTACAGGTCCAAAAGAAAGGACCACCTAAATGCTACAATCAGTGCCCATGAGAAGATTTTATAAGAGATATAACTTTCTGTCCAACCATTGTAAAAGCAAACATCATAATGCCTTTTGTATAATGACACCTGCCCCAATGTCTCAACATCTTGTGACATTCTCACTCAGATTAAATCCACCTAGCTCTGTCTCAGTAGGTGCACATGACTGTTTGAAGCACTTGCAATATTTTCCCACACTTCTCTCTACCTTCCATCTACCTTGCTCCAAGTGATGTTCAAATCTTAACACTGGGACATTCTGTTTTGATTCTTATCAAGTAATGTTTGTCACTATACATGATAGTAAGTGCCAGAGAAATTGATCTTTAGATTTTTAGAAAATACTTGATCTGAAAAGAAGAAAAAAACTTCTAAACTGATCATCACATACATAATCTAGCATGAAATCCTTTGATTAATTAACAGAGTGTTTCTATAAGTGGCAGGTTTCACAAAAAAATCAGACTTCAGTTGGAATTACACAAAGAATCTAATGTTATTTGCAGAACATTTCTCCCTCACTCATGATCAATTACATTCAAAATACACATGAGCTAGCAGTAAATTGCTAATTTGTTAAACTGATGGGTTTTCTAAACAGATAAAAACCACACTAAATTATCTGCATGCTGTAGCTTTTTTGCAAGATTTACTACCTGTCATTCCAACAGCAAAACCTTCTGATAATAGAGAACTATCAACAGCAATTAATGTCAGGGTAGCCCTGTGAGTCCTCATCCTGCAGCGTGTCTTTAATATTCCACTATCTATATAATCCTCCATGAAATGAGTAACAGTGACATCACGGAGTTGCTGTGGAACAAACTATTAATGAGTAGGATCTATCAATTAATCCAACACTGCAGAAAGCATTAAATTTAATAGTTGGAGCTAGTAAACATAGACTCTGATGACTTGCATTTATAAATTACATACATTACTACATACAGATAATAAAATAAGATTTAGGTCTGCTGTGTTTGCTATTGTTTAAAAACATATCTCTATGTGAGGTAAAGGGTTCATCAAAACATATCTCTATGTGAGGTAAAGGGTTCATCAAAACATATCTCTATGTGAGGTAAAGGTTCATCAAAACATATCTCTATGTGAGGTAAAGGGTTTATTAAATCATGTCTAGGTGAGGTAAAGGGTTTATCAAAACATGTCTAGGTGAGGTAAAGAGTTTATTAAAAACATGTTTAGGTGAGGTAAAGGGTTTATTCAAACATGTCTAGGTGAGGTAAAGGGTTCATCAAAACATGTTTAGGTGAGGTAAAGTGTTTATCAAAACATGTCTAGGTGAGGTAAAGGGTTTATTAAAACATGTCTAGGTGAGGTCAAGGGTTTATTAAAACATGTCTAGGTGAGGTAAAGGGTTTATCAAAACATGTCTATGTTTGGTTAAGGGTTTCTCAAAATATGCAGACTACGAAGCTGGCAAACTTTAAATGTTCTGCTTTGGAAGATTAAAACAACACATCAGCAGGACTGACACCAGAATATCACCAGCACCATCCCGACACAGACCTTCAACTGCCTCCTGCATGTTAAACTACTGTGTCAACACTCCATGGTCTCATCATCTGTATAAACAGTCCAGTTCCACTCTGGCACTAAAAGAATGACATTTAAGGAAGAGGTGGAGTAATGGTGGGCAATAAAACAGGCCAATTGTTCCCTTGGTAACCAGAAAAGCCATCATGAAACAGTAATGTGATAATAACATCACACATTGGCTGGTGCCATAACAGTCACAAGTGAACTAGGTCAGTGATACCAATTACATTTAACTTCGCAGTCTTGTTATATATACATCAATATGTCTTCATATTTCTATGTTGAAAACAGAAAACATCAAGAGGCAGAGCATTCTACACACTTCAGATGATAAATTGATACTTATCGCAACCGCAACCAAACAAAAGAAGGCACTGAAGTATTATAATATACTTCAAACATTTTTTTTCTTCTGTTTTTGATAACTGACTGACATTGACCCCAGAGAAAGCTGAATGTGATCCTTATCAAATATTCTTACCTCCCACCAGTTTTGGAGCCAATGTTTCATTTCCATCAAGTTTCAAAAGAACCCAAACACGATATACCCACTATGCAATTTAAAGTCTTTTTTTTTATTTTTAGTAAAAATGACCCTGACTTTCATCTAAGATGTTAAACAAAGTATTTAAGGCACTATGAGACTGTTGGCAGGATTTACATAAAAGAGCTATAAGTTTCAGCAAGGTTGAACTCAATAAAGGCAAAGGTCAAATGACACCAAAAACTCAACACCTTTTCCTGCAACTCCTGTTATAAGTCAGCTGAATTTTGCTCTTTGTATATGCCAACAGTCTCTAATTGTCTTGAGTGCTTTGATTTGTTTTATAATTGTCCCTAGTGAGGGTCATGATCCTAATACCATTCATAAGTTGCATACCTAATGACCATATTTCAGGAGTACATTCTATCTGTTGTTGTGCAGAGTGATACAGTACAGATAAATCAGCTGTGGTAAATATGCAAATCAGCAAGGCCCATATTTGATTTCCTACTATTAGACTGGTGCAACTGTAAAGCCAATTCAAGTTAACTTCTCAAGTTTAAAGTCCCAGATAAAATTCCAATCATCCAGAATTACAACTCCAGAAGCAGTCAGTCACAGCCCTGTGGGGACACAAAAGTGACTGGTTTTCTTAATCAATGTACTTGACCTCGAACAAAGCCAAAAATACAATTAGACTGGCAGGCAGAACTGTGCCCTTGTGGCTTAATACCCAATCATAATTGGATTGCTGAGAACCTCATATTGAGGGCTGACATGGGCTGAGAAAGTTTGACTTTGACAGCAATAGAAACAAATATGCTCCTTCCAGCACTTCGCTTGTTGATTGTTCCCCACAAATTGCAAGAAGCTCCAATGATTCGAAAGAGGTGTTGTTGATTTAGCTCAAGAAAGTGTGTCCCTGGGTGTGTTTCATAGCCAAACATTTCAATGTTGTTGTTTTTTTTACTAGGAAGATATTAAAAGGGAAACGCTTCAAAATGTTTTGCTTCTGCACTGTACCCCTGAGCTTACAGATGTGTCAGTCAATATTGATACAAGACACTGTTAAAACATTACGTGTGAACTTAAATATTAGTCTAATGATATTATAAGAGAGTGCTAAGATATGGCCCTGTGTTGCTAACTTGAGTGAGATTGATTTTAAAAGCATCATGATAATTTTGAAATCATCCAAGATATAGAAGAGGCAAACATTCTTACCAAGTTTCATAAAGATTGTGGCCTCTATAGTGTTCACAAGTTTTCCTGAGATTTTCCAAGATTTGATTATGTGACCTATTTTTAGCCCAGCATGACCCAATTTTATAACAATCATTCAAGTTTTCATGGAGATAAAAATACTTACCAAGTTTCATGAAGATTGGACTTCTAAGAGTGTTCATAAGCAATTGTTGACAATGTATGACAAAAACTACTCAGAAAAAGCTCATCTTGAGAACAAGTGCTCTGGTGAGCTAAAAAGATATCTGCACTGGGCTTATGTGTTTCTTAATAAATACAATACTAAAATGCTCAAGTCTGCAAAAAAAAAAACATTAAAATTAATTAATTTCCTTTCAGATTCCGTCAATATTCTGATCTCTTGTTGCAATGGCCCACAATAGCACACTCAATGGACTCAACCTTTCCAGATGTTGCAGTGACAAGCTATATACTGGTAACAGATTGTTTTTACTATTCATAGTGGTCAAGCTCTCTGTTTAATGAACAAACCCATGTGTTCCTTGGTGTAATATAGGTCAATCAATAGTCACATGATATCCAAGGATAGTTATTGAATAATATGATGGTATCATTTATATATATTTGTAAACAATGAAAAGATCTAATTCTGTAATAGGTTGTGTTGTGTTTTTACCTTTTCTTCAAAATGCAACTCACTCCCTATCTAATGATTACACTAACCAGAAAACCCCTGGCAATGCTTACATCTGTAAAACAGCAAATGATAACACATTATTCTGGAGAAGTATTCAAAGTCAGTATCTATACAGTGAAAATAATCTTTCATAGGAAGCATGCTCTTCTCAAATCACCTAAGCTCACCTATTTTGCAAAGGGGGTTTAAATGATGCAATACTCTTAGTTTTCAATTGCAGGGGGGGAAAATAACAACCCCCCAAAAAACTCTCTTATCGAACTTTACATGACATAGAAGGTACCTCTAGCTCAGATGCTTATTAAACAAAATAAGCAAGTTTTATAGATGCCCTGCCTACTTAAAACATCTTAATACATGTAATCAGAGAGACTTTGTGAAGATGCATTATTTTCACCTAACTTTGAACTTTCACTGCTTCCTCTTGGCTGCTCAGGTATTCAAGGTAACCATGTTGTTACAGGTGGGTGGGGAGATGTACTGAGCCTAAACAAAGAGACCTGCCCCAGGGACACTTATGGTACCTGCTTCATTTCCTGTGGACATTAACACACCTAGACACATCCCAGGCAGACAGCTGTAAAACTGATCTGCCATTAAAACCTATATGTGATCCAGAACAGGTAGCAGCTTTAACGAAAAGTCAGACTGCTCTGGCTGTCTTAAAAGACTAGGGGGAAAGTACAAATGGTGGAGAATCCAAGACGAAACTATCATTTACGATTCATGGCAGACTCCCCTGCTTGTCTCAAGTCAGATTAAGTTGTAATCTCGTTAGCTTTTTATGTCTGGTGCAATCCAACCTGCATGTGATTCACTAATTCATTCCATTAAATCATATGAAGCAAGCAATATATGTCTCTCTATTAATTATCTGCATGGCTCCATGCGTATCTTCTTGCAGTATAAGCATTACAATTTATTGAATCTTTATAGCCAAGCTATTCCCATATCAAAAGGTCAGAGGTTAATTAATAGACAGCCAGAACTTCAACACAAATGTACATTGGATTCTAAGAACAAATACCAAACACGCATATGCTTACTTTTTAATACATTGGCAAAAGTAATGTTTCTCTATCACATACAATTCTGTGAAATGATTAAAAAAGATTTTTGTTCCTGTACATGCTAAAGTATGTATAATGTTTTTCATTTTCTCCTGCATAGCAAACATCCTGACAAATATTTTAAAATTTAGGACATCAATTAACCAAGAAACTAAGCCAGATAAACAAACAAAAATCTATAAAGATTCAATACAGAACAAATCATCCAGCCAAAATTGCATGTATTATTGCTTTCCAGTCAACAAAATTTCAGTCATTAGGGTATTTTGCCCACATGAGACAAATGTGATTACACAATCATTCAATGCCATGTCATGTTGTAAACACCTGACATGATAGAACATCAAGTGAATTTAAGCAAGGTCCATCAAACCATCACAGCGACCACTACTGTAAACACCTGACATGATAGAACATCAAGTGAATTTAAGCAAGGTCCATCAAACCATCACAGCGACCACTACTGTAAACACCTGACATGATAGAACATCACCACCAAACCATCACAGTGACCACTACTGTAAACACCTGACATGATAGAACATCAAGTGAATTTAAGCAAGGTCCATCAAACCATCACAGCGACCACTACTGTAAACACCTGACATGATAGAACATCAAGTGAATTTAAGCAAGGTCCACCAAACCATCACAGCGACCACTACTGTAAACACCTGACATGATAGAATATAAAGAGGATTTAACCCAGCCAAAGACACACTGACTATAAATCAATTAGCATCAATAGGTACAACAAAAGCCTGATCTGCAGAAAACCACAGTTAAACCTTACCAAATTTAATTACAAAATCCTCATTTCCAGACCACTGAGGAGCAGCGAACAGCATAAAACCTGATCAGCCTCGCAGGCTGATCTGGTTTTATGTTGTTCGCATAGGTCTTTTCATGGTGTCCTCTATGAGGGAAAGGGTTAAGCAAGGTCCGCCAAGCCACCACAGTATAGATGGCTACTATAGAAACCTGCCATGACAGAACATAAAGAGGATTTAAGCGAGGTCTGCCAAGCCACCACAGTAGACGGCTACTATAGACACCTGCCATGACAGAACATAAAGAGGATTTAAGCGAGGTCCGCCAATCCACCACAGTAGACGGCTACTATCAGTATTGGTATCAGTATCAGAAGTGTATCCAGGCCATCAGTGTTGGATATCAATCCAGAGACCACTAATCCTCCTCATCAAGAACTTCCCTCATTCCAGGGTACACAATCACTACTACCACTTATTTATCTCATCAACCAATGACAGGATCCATCCCTTACCACCAGTCCACTTATAACTCCAATTGTGAGATTAACTCTCAAAGAGCATTTCTTAGTTTTGTTGCCATTTTAATGCCATTAATCTCTGGAGGTGTCAAGCCTCTCCACATTTACATTTTGGATGCCATGAACAGGCCCCACTAGGCCAACATGATAATGTCCTGAAAGGAATAATCCCTTAAAAATGCTGGATACAGAACACAGCCATTGCCAGAGGCCTCGAACGTGTACAAGGTGGCACATGTAACTGTTCCAGGCAATGAGTGCCGGAGATTGAGTTTTCATGTTTACAACATTACAAACCATGTTTGGCCCTGGCTACTGGCTCCACATCGTGGAGACCCACTTATAAGTAGAAATTAACCTGACATGATTGTAATAGAAATTCATTATCCAAGGGCCTTAACTCTGACAATAATGTGAAAAGGAGTTACTCCTCATAGTACAACTTCATATAATAAATATCAGCTCAACACCTCCAAGCATGTAAAAAAAAAGTCTAGAAAACTGTTTCATCTTGGGAGGATGTAATACTTTATTATGTCCTTGTCGCTAAATTACAGAGGCAAAAAAAAAAAAAAAATCAGAAAAGAGTGATCAAAGTCATGTACAACAAAGCATAAATTATGATTTTTTCTAACATTTTTTCTATAGATCAGGCACAGATAGAAAACACTTGACATAACCTGCATTCAGAATTCTCTTAAGTTTATAAATAATATTTCCCAAGTTATAGACACATTAGAATTCCAAGGAGGAAACCCATGACATTTCTATCCATGAGGACTCATTTTACCTGAGAAAGCTCTTAATATACTGGCTTTAAACATCAGTACACAGAGCAAAAACACAATAAAATATATACTGGAGTGCAGAAAAGTAGAATACATGCAAACCTGAAAGTACATTGGGAGGGTAAGAAAAAAACCAAGCTGATAGGAAGAGAGCAAGTTGGTACAGGGTTATCCATTTGGTACACCTGATAGCAGATTGACAAGAATAAATTTATAATTATATAATGAAATAGAATGGCGAGTTTCCAGGGCCATTCCTGATACAGGGTCTTTCCTGAAGGTGAAATATCTGATTAACTGGTCTGTATCTTATCTAGGTTTGTCTGTGTTTTCTATTACGCAATACTTGCTGTATACTTTCCTTGCTGTACTGATATGCAGTCAATTTAAGCAAATGATGGAACATTTTTGATTCTGAATTATTACAACTTCACAATTTCTAAAAAATTGTTGAGTGGCTTTTATCATGGTGACTGGTAGGTCAGTCATTTTGGGTTGAGATTAAATCATTAATTGTATTGTTGATTTGCTGGAATTAATTGTCGATGTAACAATGTATTATATTAGTTAGCCAGCTAATTACAGGTGGAGGCAGCTGGGTAGAACCACTGACCTGATCAAAGTAGCTGGGAGACCTCCCGATGAGAAAATCCAAGTGACCAAACCAAGACACAAGGGTCAGAGTGATGTTAATTATGTTCAACTTTCATAGATGAGACAAAATAGTATAGGGGACCAAGGATGATTTAGTACTGGCGTGTATTCAGCACTATTTATATATTACTAATAAGTCATGGGTATATATTAATATGCCTGATCAAAACGGGTATTAACTTCAGATTGCACTTCTGCAACTCAGTATTGTTGTGGAATGTAAAGTTGTGATGCCCTAGTAGGGATCAAACCCTTAATCTTCAGAGTCTTAGACAAGTAGTTCCAGAAATGATATCTTCTTTGACACATACCAGACATAAAACTGGCAGCCCAAACAACATTCCCAGACACCTGTGCCATTCTCCCTGTACCATCAGTGTCCAGTGTATAGGTAGATGTGGCAGTGTTGGACACTGATCTAGCACCCTAGATACCACTGCTAATTAACAATGAAAGTCACTGCCCCCTGACTGGCAAATCAATCAATTCCCATTATCTCTCTTTCTCTCTATCAGTTTCCAATTTCAGCAGGACACATTCTCCCGATGAAAATCCTCAAGGCTTAATGGCAGAAAGTGGTTTCACATTTAATTATGTGTAATAATTGAAATTCTTTTATTGACTATCTAGTAAATTTCTATAAACAAACCCCTTTATGTTCATTAAATTTCCCTGAAATTGACCCTATAATTTCCATATAAAATTGTGAGAAAAAAAAACATGCATTCACCATTACTGTCTTAGTCAATCATGCCCTTTCTTGAGTTTGTATCACATTTAACATGACATTTATTGTATTTTTTTTAAAGTAGAATCCCTCCACTTTTTTTCTTTGAATTTGTAAGTAACTCTTTTTTTTTTTAAAGAAATCAATGAGAAAATCATAACATTCCTCTTCTGTTATTATGGGCTTCATAATACATTTATGACATCTATGACATCAAACTTAATTTATGTTGCACAGCTATCTAATTTCCATTAGTTCTGTAATCTAACTAGAAGAAGCAAGTGTCAGGGATAAATTTCCTTCCTGGTTCAAAAGCCAGGACCCCCTGAGGTGGTGTATCCAAGGATACGAGATCTGGTTTTGAACCATTAATTGTTCCTGATAATCATCAGGACCATATCTTTCTCTCGATAAAACAACACCTCTGGTAATTAGCACTAATTAAAGAAATTTAATTGGACTGGACAGGATGGTGTGCATGCTACAGTGTGAGTAATGTTGTCGATTCCGCAACCTCAGCATCTATTCCTCAGTTGTATGATTGAAAACACACACACAGGAGGCTGATTATGATAAATTAGCATCTTCGGTTAAAAACCTGAGGTAATAGAACTTAGAGAGATACTTCCCAATTTGGAAACATTCAATCGGCTGGTTAGCACCAGATAATTCATCTGGGAGCTTGAGATACATTTATTGGTCTGGTCGAGGACTGCTTGGGGAGGAAAGGTCAGTAGTCTTTGAACTTGAGGGCCTGACCAGAGCGCAAGTATGGCCACGCTGTCTGAGTCCAGACAAACTCATCACTGTCTCATGTAACATCCATCTCTACTTCTAAATGGTTTTGTATGAAACTGCCTCAAACAATCACAACACTATTTACCTAGAAAATCAATCTTCATATTTCGAAATTGTTATCACAAACTCTTAAAATATAGGGTACCATACAAACACCCTTTTGTTTATAGGATAACCATAACAATAACTGTAAGTGATGAACACCCCAGTGCTACATCCTCAACAATATAAACATTTTTTGGATGAGGCCACCTTTCATAAATTGTTTGTTTCCCCATGACCAACCCTAAAAAAAACAACATTGACCTTTTTTTTTCTTTTTTTACCGATTGTTATCTGGTTGAATTTGTCCAGTACGAAAACGTAAATGTAATTAGCAGAAAAAAAAATGAATTTTACCTACCTACCTACCCACTTCTTCAGACTGGTGTCGGGAGAGGGGAAACAAAGATTTTTTTAAAGGTGGCCTGAGACAGGATACTTTCTATATAGCCCCTACTGGGATGTAACAATATCAACACCGTGCATAGTATGCAAGCATTTCAGCCAAACATTTTATTTTATCCTACAGTTAAAATGTGGTTGATACTTTAGGAACCCCACCCATGTACCCAGGATCTATCCGTGATTCTTTCCTAACATATCCTTCATTACCTGTGACATGTTCCTGTTTCTTTACACTGATCAAGTCAAGTTATTGGACAAGCAATCTCCCCTGGATGAAACATATTCCATACTTCAGCTTAATTGATAAACCCTGTAAACATTTAGTTTCTATATAAAGGTGCATGCCAGACCCCCTAGGGTAATCTCCTCCTTGGGCACCATGCTGATCAATGTTACTTGTGTCTGAGCTGATTCAACATCAGCGCACTATGCTCACAAGCATCAAGATCCAAAGTCCTTCATTCAATTAACTGGTGAATGCCACAGTCTTTCTCCAATCATTTCCAAACAAAAGCAATTCTGCTGTTCACTTAATTCCAATCTTGAATACAATTACATTACAAGATGATATATGTTTTAGAAGTAAGCCTGATTTCCTAAGAGACCAGCTTAATTCACGGCATCCCCTGTGGCAATCTGCAACTTTGATGACAATCATTAGACATATTATCTCCGTCAGCAGAAACACTGATGCAAATACCTGAGTGTTATCCAATTAGGATAATCCTGTGCCACACATGGCAATGTTTTTTGGTGTTTTTTTTTCCTGGAGATTACTGTCATTATGATTATATTCCAGTCGTATTGTGACATCCACACAATTACAAATGGTCAGAGAGACCTTGAGTGGACAAGGAGCATCTGGTTACAACTGCAGATGTCCTTATAGGAAAAATGAAATTGATCTGGGCAAATTTGAAAAGGAGTCTTAGTGATTATATTAAAATCCCATGACCTAGATAATTTCAAAAATTCTTTTTACTAATTTTTGAAAAAGAATTATAATTTGTTTTTAGATATATTCAAACCACTTGTGTGCAATTGATTAGATTTGTGACCAAAAAAAGAGACTTATTTATTCATGTATTAAATATTTTGATTTTTCTACCTGTAATATATTTAGATTGTTTCTTTGCTAGAGTATTTTGTGGACTTATGTCTACTGCCACACAGTAACACAAATGGCATGATACCATGCCAAGTCATCAACAGTGATTTTTTTTGGTCAATGCAGAATTATAAGCAGTCCATGATCTAATTACCTAACACTTATGATAATTACAAATATGGGGTGAGGAATCCAGACAAATAGCTAAAATGACTTAACAAGTTGGGATGCAATTTGCATGACTCGTGTGAGTATATTGAAACTGAAGAACCAGACTCTGAGGAACAGCTGACGCATACCTGCATACAATAAAAGTGCAAAACTGACTGCTTATAGCATATTTTCATCTGCATAGCTTGGTTTACTGGGTTGTCACTAAGTTTTTATAAAATTTTTGTATCTATGCACATAGCAGAACCCCAATCTGTAAAGTAAAAGTAATTTCTCTAAACCGACGTTACATCTACAATTAAGGTTCTCTGGAGAACTAGGATATATTAACGCATAAAAAATCATTCTACGGAATTTGAAACATCCTAGAAATTAAATTAACAGTACAAATTTACAGTTGCTATAATACAGAAGCTTGAGATTAAATCTTCAAGACACCATGCGAAATATGCCTCAGAATTCCTCTTTGTGTGGTCTTGAAATTTTCTATCTAATTCAATAATGCAAGCATGTCTCATTAAACTACAGTCACAACTTCACTTTATACATACTTCTTAGGAGCATGTTTACACCTACCTAGGCGGTTTGATTAATTAATTTTTTGAAACTGGTATTTTGATGTTCGCTTAAAATCGCTCAGATCTCTCTCTATCAAAAGTGACTAGGAATCTGTATGTTATCTAAATTTACATTCTTTTTTAACAAAAATATCTCCCTTCACCTCCTTATAAAACTAATAATTATACATGTTTTAAGAGTTTTACAAAATCTCTAATCTAGTGAAGACTTGTGCAGGTTTTTTCCTTCTTCACTGATAACAAAAGAAAATAATTAATTAGGCCATATAAAATCCCAAGGCTCTAGAGAAGTAGAGTTCTAGAGATTCCCCATCTCACTTTCTTTCCCTGTTTCCCACCCTATCCAAGCATTACTCTTCATTAACAACCCTCTTAAGCTGGGGGAATATTTCCCCAGCGAAATTCGAAAATCAAATTGTCACATCTTATGAGATCGAAAAATTAAAAATCATTACATGTGTGCACAAAGTTAGTAGTAACTTACATACATTAATTATTAAATGAAAGAGAAAACTGACTAGCTGTGCATTCAGTAAACTTAACACTTAGCCTTATGAACAGTTGCACCCCTGTAATATTGAAATGTTCAGAATGCATGCAAGCAGGATAACAACTTGCAACCATTAGCAATACCTGAAAATGTTGCAGTACTTTGTTTTTTAACATCCTGGTTCCTTGTAGTACACTGGGCAGTATTTCCATCCGATGATCATAAAGTGTAATGCCAACCGTGTCATTAAACTGCCACTGATATGCAGTCCTATCTTGAAGCCGTAAAACCTCATCAGTGCATGAGGATGAATAGGTAGCCCTGGTAATTTCCTTGGTGAACAAACAGCAGAATCCTATAAACACCTGTATTAACTCTTTGGCTAGCCTACAGAATTCAATGTTGTTCCTACTCAATGCTTATCTACTTCTATAGCAGTATTAATGTTTTTACAATTGTGACATGTGTACATCCAGCACATCTAAGAGTGTGGTCCCAGATGTTTTTTTTGCTGGAGAGACAGCATTGGAAGAGACAGTGGTTGGATACAAGGGGTTTGGGTGCAATACCATACCTCATTTTTCAAATAGACTCTTTGGTTTTTGTATAAAACCAGTGCTGAGTTCTCTGAGTTCACATAGCAACTCCGTTTTGATGAGTGTCAGGCAAGGGTGCATCTGGTACCAATTTTTTGTCTTTGGTTTGACTCAGTTACCAGAGGTAAGTGCCCTGGCTGGGATTCAATCACCAGACCTCCTAAATGCAAAGCGGATACTCTACCACTGAGCTACTGTGCCTGTACACTTCTGCTAATTTATTCTTTCCCCATCTCTCAATGTTTTCTGTTTGAAAACATACTTTTCTTCTTGGATTTTCTCTCTATTTTTTTCAAAAACTACTTGAGAATAGCATAATTGCTTAATTGTTTCACTCAAAAACATACAAAATGATCAAATCCTGAAAACAATAATTGTGGATTTAACCTTTTCCCCCTCATACAGAAAAGGTTTTGGCAGTTTGGTAAACAAAGCAGACCCAGATCAGACAGTTTTGATCTTCCAGGAGCTGTTTGATCTTGGTCTGCTAACATTGTTCGCCAAACCTCAAAATGTGTCAATATAATTTTTAGGTAATGGTTAAAATCTCCTAGTTTACAGATTTTAAATTAATTACATACTTCCTCCCTCAAATTTTTAACCCTTAATCTGCTGAATTTCTCAAATGGACTTAGACGGCATCTTTTTTGGAACTGTCCATTATCAATTTTTGGGATAACAAGATGAAAACTTGAAGTTGGTCAGCCAACAGTAAAGAGCCAGGCAAGCGTGCAGGCTGGCCTGGCTCTTTACTGGTGGCAAAGGTTAGCACTAATGTTTCCAGCAGGGTAAGGGTTAAACCTCACCAGGACATTGAAATTAAAAGTATGTACCACAGTTAAACCTGTGCATACTGAGAATAATTTTTAACTAATTAGGTTGTTAAAAAGTCTACAACAGAAAAAAGATGGCACTAAAAAGAAAACAGCATAGCACAGTAATGATACATCAAAATCTTTCTCCTCTTTACACTTTTCTTTATGATTATTATGCCCTTTCTGTGAATCAATCTTCTTATAATCTACTTTAAAGCTTCAAACAGGTCTCTTTATATCCAACAGAAGTAGACAATTCACAAAATGTAAAGATCTTGGAAGAGTTTAAACTCTGACACAATTCACATTTTCTTTTACAGCAAAATCATAAATTCTGCCTTGACGTAGTCTCTCTGTCTTGCTCTTTTCACCCATATCTCTCAAAATAATTCTTATTCTTATTCTTTGAACATCCAGGAATTAAATTTCCAGTCAAACTCTTACTGTTTATATGCTTGACCTCCATGCATATTCCAGCTAGAAGTCAAACTAACTGAAAGTTATTGGCATTCTTTGCATGGGAATGAATAAATTTAACTCTTATATTTTCATTTAAATTCATTCATCATAAATCACCTTCAATAAGCATCTTTTGTAATACAGTTACACAGTCAGGGACCTTGTAGATGTATTTCCCTTTTGACAGCAGATTGGAAGTTTCTTGGTAAAATGAAGACACCAGGAGGCCTTCCTTGATTAACCCTTTCCCTCATATAGACTCATTTTGACGCACTCAATAGGTACCACATAAAGCCTGATCTGCAGAAAGCCAAACTCAAACCTTACCATATTTAATTGTAAAATCCTCATTTCCAGACCACTGAGGAGCAGCGAACAGCATAAAACCTGATCAGCCTGCGAGTTACTCGCAGGCTGATCTGGTTTTATGCTGTTCGCATAGGTCTTTTCATGGTATCCTCTAAGAGGGAAAGGATTAAATCTCAAAACTTTGTACTTGAACAGCGCATCTTTATGTCATAATTTTCTCCATCTTAAATGCTATCAAGGGTGAAAAAAAAATCACTGTACATAAAAAAAAAATAATTTAATTCTAATACTGTATAAAATGTAACATTTAACCTCATGAATATTCTGTACAATTTTTTGAATTAATGATATTAATCGACTAATCTTTAAATGGTTTATAAAACAATGAATTTTTCTTTGCTGTGCAGACATAGTAATACTGTATAAGCAAACAGAGACCCTGATCAGACAGCTCAAACAGGAACCTGCTGTTTTCCAAGGCGTCAAAGCATGAGCTAAATATTTTATTCTCAAGCGAAAGGTAAAAAGGCCTGTTTATAATTATTTAATGGACAATGTCGGTTACATGCTATGCATACTTTATAAGTAAAAAAAAAAAAAATAAATAAATAAATAAAAAGAAGCCACTGCATTTGGTCAGATAATAAATGCTAGTTAACATACATGAAAGAAACACACCATGTTTCAGAACAATGAATATATCACTGACACTTTTCCATATCTAATTTTGAATTTAATTTGACCCACTTTTTGTCTTTTGATATTTTTGTCTCACTATATTCATTTAGTCAGGGCATGATCAACCAAATAAATGTACAAATCTGCAAACTTAATGCATGACACTACAGCTTATATCCAGCAAGAATGGAAGCTATAGAGAACAAAAGACAGGTGGACTGGCTAACTGCATGTTTTGCATTTATACAAACCAACAAATAAATCAAGCACATCTCATTCTGACAGTGTGAAGCCTCAATTCTAAAACCAAGGTGTAGTTGCATTATTCAGAGGCCTGTTTCACTAAGTTTATACAAAAAAAACAACAACATTATATTAACAAGCACAAGAAAAAAAAAATTCTTGTGATATTTTTTTGTCTCAAAATGTGTTGAGTTTGTTTTATAATGCAATGCAGTATTATATGACGTTTCCTTACATTTTATTGTGCAAGTAAGGAATTATTAGACTGTTTAACTTTGTTTGTACAAAGATGAGTGAAACTGGTCCTGTTACCCATTTCCATTCCATTACAACTGTTTACATGTTACACCATTAAATAGTCTGATTAAAAAAGAAGCAATTAATATTTAATTTAACAGGGTGGAGCCTCTGTGGAAGAGTGGTTATTGTTGCTGACTTATTAAACTTAACCCCTAAGCCCTGTCGGTTCAAATCCTTCTTTGGTCACTCAATTCTTTTCAAGAGGAATGTGGTCACTCAACATTTTGCAAGAGGAACTTGGTCAATCAAATTTTTACAAGAGGAATTTGGTCACTCGATTTTTCACAAGAGGAACTTGGTGACTCAATTTTTCACAAATGAATTTGGATTCCGAAATTTTTCACAAGAGGAACTTGGTCACTCAAAATTTTATAAGAGGAATTTGGTCACTCAAATTTCTACAAGGGAATTTACTCAAATTTTTACAAGAGGACTTTCATCACTCAATTCTTTACAAGAGGAATTTGGTCACTCAATTTTTCACAAGAAGAACTTGGTCATTCATTTTTTTACAAGAGGAATTTGGTCACTCAATTTTTTACAAGAGGAACTTGGTCACTCAATTTTTTACAACCTGCAACCAACTAGAGAGCTTCCTGGGTGAGAAGATCTGCAGGCTAGTTTTTGTACTTAGTTAATATTAATAAATAGCTCCAAGTAGAAACAGAAAGTACCAATATGCTGCATATATTGCCTGCTAAATAAGTAATATTTAGAAATATATAATTACGTTTTCTCCTATGAAGATCTATTCAGTGTGACAAGCTGCCACATACCATTCTAGGGGATATATTTCAGAGTCGTAATAAAATAAACATGGTGCTTTTCTATACGTATATATCCTGGTCCGTCTAGACGGAATGTGTCTTGTGTAAATGTGCGAAATAGCCAGTGAATTTCAAAGCATAGATTCAGGGGAAGTAATCTCATTTGTGCTGTATCCGTTTTAATTTCAATATAATTACCAAACATGGCAATATCCTCTTAAACACCTACACTTCAAATAACCTTACTTAATGGACTCTAATGCTCAAAAGGGCCGCATTTCATCCACAGAAATTTGAGAATATACACATTTATTTGTCAATAAGTATTTAGGAAATTCCGCAATTGTTGCAATTACTGTGTCACATTAGACCGCAATGATAAGACTGTAACAATACAATTTATTGGCAAATATTTTCATCGGGTCAATAATTTAGGACACACCATCAGCTGAGTCTACTTTACCTACTTTTCGGTTAGCTATTTCGGTAAAGAATTTCCACAGAAAAATTCATCCGGCGTCACTCTCATGTCATATCACCAAGCCATACTGGAAGAATTAAAAACGGCAAGCACCGGTAACTACATTAGAGACTGGTTAGATACTTCTTCTCCACTCTTACAAAAACCACAGCAACCGTGTGGCTTCCATCAAGTTAAACTCTGTATTATTCTGATCAGCCCTGGAGTTTCACATTCCAAAGGTTCAGCAGATCTCCGCTGACGCAGGCGATCAATTTCTCATGTACAACCAACCTGCACCTCTCATATAATCTTAACAAGCCCAAGTCTTTCATGCCCTCATCCCTACATCAAGCCTTCATATCAAGTTCACTGTGTTAGACCAAAGTAAATCCAGATCAAACTGAACACTATTCTTAGTCCAAACAGGCCTTCCTTTTCTCCTATATTAGCATTGGTAAGTAGTTTGCAGCTCTAATTTCACTGACAGCACTATGAAATACATAAATACTTAAATCTTTAATACTGTAAAGACAGTATACATTCCACCTTTCAGCATATTTCAGTACATGACATTGGCACAATTGACTAAATAATTACATTACAAACAAAGGTTACGGAAAAAAAATATTTAGACATTTTTATCAGGGAAACAGAGATGATTCAATATGTTCCTATCAGAGCTATATCAGATTGCATAGTTTAAACATATTCCTTTTTTTTGTTAAGTGAGGAAAAAAATCTTACAACTTATCTCATAGGGGTTCCTTGGTAACTGTTGGACCAGTACTTTGCATAGTTGATTTTTTTTTGTAGAGACAAATCTTGCAATACATAATTTCAATGAAATTAATCAAAAATTCAATCCAAATATGAAATTAAGCACAATTTGTATCAAAATACCCTTCCTCACTAAATAGGATCAATTAAACAAGAGGGCCAAGATGGCCCTTGGTCGCTCACCTGAGAAAGATGATTGCTTAAGAAATAAAGATGCTTGAGTGTAAAAGTGAAATCTGGCTTTTTTTTTATGGTGAAATGGGCATAACTCCTAAATTTACAGGTCAATATCAGTTATAATTGAACCCGATTGTGAGATTATGGGCATAAACATTGTCTTAAAGTTTAAAAATGATTGTTAAAAAAATGAAGTTGGTAGAGAATAAACAAAGTGAAATCTTGCATTTTTTGTATTAAAAGGGACATAACTCCTGACCTAAATGACCTATCTCAGTCACAATCGAACTCAATCGAGACCTTATGGTCATAAACATTGTAATAAAGTTTGAAGATGATTGCTAAAAAGATGAAGATGCTAGAGTGTAAACAACGTGAAATCTGGCATTTTTTTATATTAAAAGGGGCTTAACTCCTGACCTAAGCAACTGATCTCAGTCATAATCAAACTCAATCGAGACATTATGGTCATAAACATTGTAATAAAGTTTGAAGATGATTGCTAAAAAGATGAAGATGCTAGAGTGTAAACAAAGTGAAATATGGCATTTTTTTAATTTTAAAAGGGGCATAACTCCTGACCTAATGTTCCGATATCAGCCATAATCGAACTTGGCCGAGATTTTATGGTTATAAACATTGTTTTAAAGTTTTAAGATAATTGCTCATAAAATGAAGATGCTAGAGTGCAAACGAACAAATTGTGGACGACGGACGACGGACGGACGGACGATGGACGGACGGACGACGGACATTCATCGATCCTAAAAGCTCATCCTGAGCACACGTGCTCAGGTGAGCTTAAAAGAAAAGACTAAAAATTACTTTCATTGGGAAATTTCAAGGACACAAGACAGAAAAGACTAAAAATTACCTCCAATGGGAAATTTCAAAGACACAAGACAGAAAAGACTAATAAGGGTCAGGACTGCCACAAAATACGCCCATCACAGTATGGGGACTCTCAGAAATAGTTCAGAGAAACAAGCTATTGTCTCCTAAATCCCATTAGTTAATGAATGTTACTTATTAAAACAATCATGTTGAAAGTTTGAAAAGGATTGGTTTACGGTATTGAAGTTACAGTCCAGACAATCACAATTTCAAGTATTTTGTGTACGTCAAGGGCCATAACTTCTAAGTCATTCACGCAATAATGCTGGATATTGAACTCATCCGCGATATTATGGCCATGCACATGTGTGAAAACTTTGAAAAGAAATGGGCAAACTGTATTGAAGTTAGAGCCCGGACAATCACAATTTCAAGTATTTTGTGTACGTCAAGGGCCATTTCTTCTAAGTCATTCACGTGATAATGCTGGATATCGAACTCATCCACGATATTATGGCCATGCACATGTGTGGAAAGTTTGAAAAGGATTGGGCAAACGGTTTTGAAGTTAGAGCCCGGACAACAAATGTTCCACGCCCGCCCGCCCGCCCACCGTGAGTGTTCACATAATACGCCCCATCTTAAGATGGGCGTATAAAAATTACTTCATTGGGAAATTTCAAAACATAAGACAGACAAAAAAAAAGTATGAAAAAATTAAATAACATGAAATAACAAGTAACTGGTGTTGCAGATAACACACGAGTCCCATACCAGTGAGGTACATAAGTTTTATTAAAGCAACCAGAATTTTGGTCAGAAGAAAAAGAAAACAAGCTAAAAATGATGTGCATAATCTCCATACTTCCATCTATTCATATTTCAAGTTTCATAAAAATATTTTCAGTACTTTTTGAGTTATCACAATATATTGCTTTATTTGTCATATTTAAGTCTATTTGTTATCATAGCAACCAGATTTTTCAACCTAGGAAGAAAAAAAAAACGTGCATGATCTCCATACAGCCATCTATGCATATTTCAAGTTTCATAGAATTATCTTCAGTACTTTTTGAGTTATCCTGGGATCCAGTTTTTGCAGACGGACAGACTGACTGATGGATAGATGGACGGACAGACAGACGGATGGAGGGCAAACCTATAGTCCCCTCCAGTTACACCGGAAGGAGACTAAATTAGAATATTTGTTGGGTTTAGTATATAATAAAATGGCTGGGACACTTGTGAAAATATTGTTTTTCTATGACAAAATAAAATATTGTCCTATGACAAAATAAAATATTGTCTTTATTCTTTAACCGCAAGGGACCTATTACATCAGGAGCTCATCCCTGTATGCATACACAGATGCCAAGTGGGAATTTATCAGAAGCAATCTTACCAGAACCAGATGGTATACATTGCATATCTTCTTTTCTTTTATGACTAGATTTGATATCATGGTGAATTAATCCAACTGATGTGGTTTTCATACATTCTTTTTCATTTTACTTCCTGTTAAAACAGGTTAAGATGTATTGATAACCATGAAAACATGTTATGTATTAATGTAGACCTATAAAATGCTTTGCAAAAAATGAATTTTTACCCAAGAGCTGACAGATTTCTTTATTGATATATGAATCATAAAATGTTCATTTTATATATTTTTTTTCTTTCTCCAAAATATTTGAAAAAAGGCATTAACCACTTACAATTAGGAGAAAGCTACAAAATACTACTGCAATTACACTAAATTATAACCCAATACTCAATAAAATCATTTAAGGTAAACCACACTTAACCTGACATTTAACTAATAATATTAATTTATCAGTCCAATGTGTAACAAGAGCTGTCCATAAGACAGCGCGCTCGACTTTTCTCAGTTGCTAAGACACAGTTTTATGGATTTTAATAGTATGGTACATATCAATGATGATATGTTCTAGTTATAGTAGAAATTATTCTATCACCTCCAATAAACAAATATGACATTTTTAATTGGTGAAATTAGCATGCAGAATCAATTTGAGAATGTGGTGTGGGTAAACAATAAATAAGTATTCCAAGTTATGGTGGAATACCTGTGATAGTATTGAAAATATACAACTTTGTAAAAAAATTAACCATGATTTCGGCTGTTTTCTAAGTATGAGAGGGGCATAATTCAAGAAGTAGTACAGCAAGAGTTATGGGCCTTGTTAGTAAGGTAGAGGTAATGATGGTGAATATGTACTTGAAGTTTCAGTTGAATACCTTAGATAGTACTGAAGATATACAACTTTGTAAAAACTTTAACCTTGATTTTGGCTGTTTTGTAAGTATGAAAGGGGCATAACTCCAAAAATAGGGTAGCCAGGGTTGTGGGCCTTAAAAGTAAGGTAGAAGTGATGATGGTGAATAAGTATTTTAAGTTTGGGTGGAATACCTTTGATAGTATTTAAGTTATTGATGTTTGAAAAAAACTTTAACCTTGTGTTGCAACGCCGACGCTGACGCCGACGCCCGAGTGATAGTATAAGCTCTCATTTTCTTCAAAAAGTCGAGCTAAAAATTACTTATATACAAATTAGAGACCAGTTATTTCAAAACAAATTAAGAAGGTAAAATAACCTTAAGCATTTTTCCAGTAAAAAAGGGAAAACAGCTCTATAATCCTACTGGAAACAAGAGGGCCAAGATGGCCCTGTGTTGCTCACCTGAGTAAGATGGCTGTGTTAGGCATAATGACAAAAAATCTGGCATCTAAAAGTGTTTTTCTAACATTTGACTAAGTGACATACATATTGATCCTACCTGAATTTGCACTCAACTGGGAATTCATGCAGTCATCATTCATATCAAGTTT
Source organism: Solen grandis (assembly GCA_021229015.1). Taxonomy (NCBI): domain Eukaryota; kingdom Metazoa; phylum Mollusca; class Bivalvia; order Adapedonta; family Solenidae; genus Solen; species Solen grandis. Next base: position 60,945,724 of record CM037786.1, on the reverse strand, counting down.
AATGAAGACTGGGACAAAAATGTAGGCCTCTAGAGTGTTCACAAGGTTTTTCTTAGATTTGACCTGGTGACCTAGTTTTTGACCTCATGTGACTCATTTTCAAACTCATCCAATATATCAATTAGACAAACATCCTGACCAAATCTATTGAAGATTGGGCTAAAACTGTGGCCTCTAGAGAGTTCACAAGGTTTTTCTTAGATTTGACCTGGTGACCTAGTTTTTGACCCCACCTTACCCATTTTCGAACTCATCCAAGATATCAATTAGACAAACATCCTGACCAATTATCATGAAGATTGGGCTAAAACTGTGGCCTCTAGAGAGTTCACAAGGTTTTTCTAGATTTGACCTGGTGACCTAGTTTTTGACCATACCCATTTCGAACTCATCAGATATCATTAGACAAACACCTGACCAAGTTTCATGAAGATTGGGCCAAAATTGTGGCCTGTAGTGTTCACAAGGTTTTTCTAAGATTTGACCTGGTGACCTAGTTTTTGACCCCACATGACCCAATATTGAACTCATCCGAGATATCATGTAGACAAATATCCTGACCAAATTTTATGAAGACTGGGCTAAAACTGTGGCCTCTAGAGTGTTCACAAGGTTTTTCAAGGATTTGACCTAGTGACCTAGTTTTTGACCACACATGACCCAATTTCGAACTCATCCAAGATATCATGTAGACAAACATCCTGATTAAGTTTCATGAAGATTGGGCCAAATTTGTGGCCTCTAGTGTTCACAAGGTTTTTCAAAGATTTGAACTTGTGACCTAGTTTTTGACCCCACATGACCCAATTTTGAACTCATCTGAGATATCATGTAGACAAACATCCTGACCAAGTTTCATGAAGATTGGGCCAAAACTGTGGCCTCTAGAGTGTTCACAAGCAATTGTTGACGACGGACGACGCACGACGGACAAAAGGCGATCACAAAAGCTCACCGAGCTAAAAAAGTTTCATAAGTATAATTACACACAAAACTAATTTTAACCCTTTCCCTCATATAGACTCATTCTGACGCACTCAATAGGTACCACATAAAGCCTGATCTGCAGAAAACTGCAGTTAAACCTTACCAAATTTAATTATAAAGTCCTCATTTCTAGACCACTGAGGAGCAGCAAGCAGCATAAAACCTGATCAGCCTGCGAGTTACTAGCAGGCTGATCTGGTTTTATGCTGTTCGTATAGGTCTTTTTATGGTTTCCTCTATGAGGAAAGGGTTAATTACATATTAATAATGATAACCTATAGTTTTTTCTAAAACTGTTAGAAAACAACAACTTGCCAATCATCCCAGCTGGTAGATTGAAAGAAGATGCTTGTCAAAAATTACAAATGCAACTAAATACCTACAATAAATCTGCCAATATTTGTCACTAGAAAAAAAAAAGACTTGAACCCTAAAAAGACACAAAGAATTTTGGGGAAGAACTGTACTTCAAAATGTAACTTGTCCTAAGTACAGATATTGATTGTGTTCATAAGCTTGTCTACTGCCAGTTTCACTTTCTCCAAATTCACTCATTATTCAGCTACTGTGAGGCTCTAGTGAACAGCCTAAGAGACAAGCTGCAATCCATAATAAACACCACAATTTCTCCCCTGTATTCAATGTCAACCTCTTCCTTCTACTAACAGCTACACATGCTGCCGAATATCCAAATATCCAAGGTATTTTTCCACATTGACTTTCCCCAGGTTTATTTCTAGCTCATGAATAATGCATGCAGCTTACGGAGGACTGTGAGCATTCTGACATGCCACTGTAACATTTTAAGACACTATTTTCTCTTATCTCACATTATTTTCTTCAAACAACTTTAAATTGAATGTAAGCTTTTTCAAATGAAAAGAAACGACGAAGTTTAAGGAAAAGTTTAGCATAATAAAGCAAGCTCTTGATGTCTTAGCAATCAGCTCTACTGATGTTTTTCATTCAGGATTAATGAACCTAAGTGAATTTGATGGTTTCTCCTTTCATCAAAGCCTTGAGAAAAAATACTTTTCTATAAATCATGCATGTACGTAAAATCACATCTCATTTGATGGAAAAACTTATGCATGCAAAAAGTCTTTAGGCAAAAAACAATAATGCCTACTTTTTTTCCCCAATATAACTGCAACATCCTGTTTCATTTGTGACTTCATATACAGTCATTTTGACGTACTGGCAAACAGAGCAGTCCAAGAAAAGACAGCTACTGTCTGATCAGGGTCTCCTGTGTCTCACAGTTAATACAGTATTCGTTGGAACCCAGATTCTAAACAGTAAATTTCATTGTTTCATTTACCACTTAAAAGTTAAGTCAATTAATAATCATTAAGTTATAAATCTGTATATGAGAATCATCGGGTATAGGGTTAAATACCCCAAACAATACAACCTAGCACAAGCCAATAGGAAAACTTTCTTGTGACAAAAATCTTATAGTATCCACACTGGGACGACAGACCCATAGAAAAGTAAAAGAAAGTGACTTAATGGAACAGCATTTTTGATCTCTGATTCATGCAGTACTAATTAATAGACTAGATAAATCATCACTTTATAGAAATTGCTGTACAGAATATAATTATGATCAGTACAAACCTCACAAGCTTGTACTAATTCCTGAAATTTAGCTATAGGAACACTGAAATTGCTTTCATCCTGATATTGAAGCAAATCAAAATTACATTTCACAAAGAGTTCATTGGCATACATTTCTTCTAATGGACAATTCCGTTGCAGAAATAAATTCTTAAACATAATTTGTTTAACCCTTTCCCTCATAGAGGCACCATGAAAAGACCTATGCGAACAGCATAAAACCAGATCAGCCTGCGAGTAACTCGCAGGCTGATCAGGTTTTATGCTGTTCGCTGCTCCTCAGTGGTCTGGTAATGAGGATTTTACAATTCAATTTGGTAAGGTTTGAGTTTGGCTTTCTGCAGATCAGGCTTTATGTGGTACCTATTGAGTGCGTCAAAATGAGTCTATATGAGGGAAAGGGTTAAAGATTGTTTTAAAATGATGTAACTATATTAATATGAGTGTATGTGTGGCTCTGTTTAGAACAGGAGGACATAAATAGTAATACTGATATTGTTTAAACATCAGATTCTATCAATGTATCTGTAAGAATTAAACAAAGGTGAAAACTTCTGAAAGTATTGCTATAATTGTGACAATTTTTCTATTATCTGGAAAACTTTCTTACTCTCATACAGCAAAGATTGTTATCACAATAAATAATAATAATAACAATAAATCATAAAAAATAAAAATCATCAATTTCACTTTTATATTTTGGACCCTTAACACTTAATGCACATCTTTTGAGTATTACAAAATAAAAAGCAAGGAAAAGAAATGTTCAATTTACCAAATAACAGAGTGCTGAAGACATAATAGAAATTTTTGAAGCAGAATATCCAACATAATTCACATTTTCCAGGACAGTGCTGATCCATTAATATCTTTATAAATAACAATTCAACAAAAACTTGATGTGAATGAAAAATAACATAGCAGCTGAAACCTACACTATGTATGCACCTGAATGAGTTAGCCAGAAAAGTAACATGGCATCTAAAAAGCTAATGCTGAAACACCTGCACCTATTATGTGGAATTGTGCATGAAATAATTAATCATTAAATGATAAACTTACATTAATAGGCCAACCTGTTTTGATTGTTCAATGCTTTAAGGTTACTACCTTCCTAGGTCTGCTACAATCACTTAAGCACTTCTAACCATTTCAACTTTATAAATGTTACACTAATTGCTTTGGTAGTTACCAAAAAAAAAATGCAACCATTATTTGTATTTTGTTTTTGTATTGGATGAATTCCAATGCATTCTATACTGGGAACCAGTAAGGAATACTACAGATATGACAATGGGGTCTTGGTTCCAATGCATTCTATACTGGGAACCAGCAAAGAGTACTACAGACATGACAATGGGGTCTTGGTATTAGGTTTCCAAACAAACGAACATTATACCTGAAGACCCTGCTGGATCTATTGTTTTAATCACATTGGCCTTGAGATCACTCCTGTCAAATCACCCATGACATCCAATCACAATTGTCATTAACCGACTAACAGTTATTCTAAAGCTTGATTATGAATACCACCCGTATCTTCTCTAATGAATGTTCCCTCATTTCACGAGGACCAAAAAATAATTAACCATTTACCTTATGAATATTCATGTATTCATGTACAGATTTATGATCTGATTAACATTATGTAACTGAACTTTAAATGTTATTTTAAACGATGGATTTTCTCTTTGACACTGAAACTGTCGTCTGCCCTGGGTTAGTACTCAGTTTGCAAATTCGTCAAAATGCATCCATATGAGGTATTTTTAAGGTGACAAAATTTAAGTAATTTTTGGATTTCGCCTACATAAAACAGAAATCAAACCACAGACATATGGCACAAAAACACAACCAATCATTTTATTCTGACAGTAGGCGAACCAGTCCTGGAACTACCCTTATGTGTTGAGCACCAATTCATCGAGTTTTACTATGGTATGTCATAGCTGCAAAGGATCAAACCCATGACATCCTAGTTACAGGGTGAACACTTTGATCACTCAGCTATCTGAGTATTACATGTTTTCCAAAAGTCCATGCTGAATAAAGCAAATAATGCAATTAAAAAACCATTCAGATTGACAAAATATCATTGTTTTTTTAACTTATGCTTAAATTGATAAAAGATAAAAACAGAAAGAGCTGATATGCAATGTCTACAAAACAGGCAATCACCATGTAATTAAAGGGAAATTCAGCCAGTCCATTACTGCATAATAAAATCACAAACGTCATTACAGAAACATTATTTCTGTACAACAGAATAAGATGTCATAACTGATAAATTCATCCACACAGCTCTGATGTAATTTAGGCGGCGTAACCACTAGAGTCGTAACAAATGGAACAAATCATTCCAAAACCACTGTAGACACAATGCCAAATTATCTAATGAGTTTCAAACAATAACAAAACAAAAGGAGGTTTTTCTAGAGTCTGTGCTGATCTATAGAACATATTAGAACAGACTGGATAGACAGCAATGAAGGTAGGACTGGTAAATGCACTAACAGAATCACCATGGTACAGTGTTTATCTATGTGCCATGGTGAATCATAGATGAGAGTGAATGAAATCAAGAAATCTTCTCAAGTTTTACAGATTGGTTAATAATAATATCCATGTGCTGCTACCAGTCTAATCCTAATCTGCCTGCTAGGTTACTGACAGTAGTAATACAAATCTTATATTATAATGCTTTTTACACAGGTTGTTGTTATGACAACACTGTCACTGTGACTGTATAACTATGGCAACACCCAGCTTATTATTATGGAGGGGTTTTTTTTTTCCTCGCTTCGACAGTATTTCAGTCATATAGCGAGTCCAGCTAATTACAGGTGGAGGAAGACCCCGAATGCACAGAGGCATCCGGGTAGAACCACCGACCACCGCAAGCCAGCTGGAAGGCTTCCTCACATGAAAATCCAAACCCGGGATTAACCCGGGGTGGAGGACTTGACTTGACTTTTGAGTTTACCTCGCTTCGACAGCTATGGATGGAGGAAGACCTTAAATGAAGGCATAGATGCACTGACCATTTAACAGAAAAATTGAGACTGCTGGGTGTTCCTCGAAAATGTTAAGGTTAACTAAAAGTTTAAAGCGTTTGATGATAATATGTATAAAAATTCGATCTTTGACAAATATGTAAAGATAATTCATTTTTGCGCTCAAAAACACACATCACACATATATATATCATTTTTTTTTTTTTTTTTGGGAGATGAGGGCGGAGGGGGGATAAAATACAAACGTGCAATAGTGAAGTTTTCCGACACTTTCGCTATACAGTCTTCCAGACTGAGACCCATGCTTGTAATTCGAACAAATATAAAAGATAAGAAAAATTATACCTCTTAAATTATGACGTAATTAATAGTATATGTGCAATGTATGATCCATGAGTCCCTTATTGTAAAGTATTTCTTGTCTTGAAGTCAATGAGATTATTACAAAATGTTAAGAGCACCATTTAAGTCTTGCACCCAAAGGAATAAATAAAAATACACAAAGGATAATTACTCCAAAAAACAACATATGCATGGTCGCACAGACTCATATGACATTTTCACCCTGAAATTATCAGTAAATTCCCAACAATTTTCAGTTTTCCAGTACAAAAACTGAAGTGTAGATCCTAAGCAAGTAAAATCAAGAAAAAAGAAACAAGTATAAACCTTGATTCAACTTGTGCATAACATGCATTTATATATGAGATCAAATTGGGACCAACTAAGAATTTAAAACTTGCCCCCTTATCAAACTCTCATCTTACAATCAACAAGATTAACTCAGAACCTTAAATCATTTATACACCTTCTTACTCTCCCTCACTTAACCCTGATCTTCTTTCATCAACTCAACAATTCTTCATTACTTTTTCATGCTTCCACTCTCCCGCATACAAGCATCTCATCACCAATACCTATCTTCCTGCTACACCTCCAATTTATCATTTATGTGAACGCACTTTCTCAATGATGCTACTCTATCACCATAGTAGTCGCACTCAAATACTTTTTGATATCCAAAATTAGACTGAAATCAACAAGCATAACTCGAAAATAAGCGATTTATTCTTGTGACTGCATCCACCTCAATGTCTATCCATTTAAGTTCAAGTGATACCTCAATATTTGAGTTATGTCGACAAATAAAACTAACAAGGTAAACTCAGATAAATACACCAGCTAATCGTGTTTCACTCTTGTCACTGGATCCCTTCAAATTGTTCCATTCATTTGAAATAATTTGCCACTAATGATTACTACGAAATAAAATCTCAATTTGCTACAAGCTAAATCTGCAAGCCCAGCTCTTTGCCGGTTTCACATTGGAAACTATTTCTTTGTTTGAACAAAGACTCTGCTTATGCAGTATGCCGCAAAAATAGCATATTGACATCAGCCTGGACTTTACCCAATTGTTTAGGAACAATCAAATGTTAAATAGGTCGGAATTCGATTGAATTATCTCTTGCTTTCAATTTACCTGCCTGATTGTAAATTACATATTGAGACATTATCGCAAATTGAAGCATAAAGGTAATTTTATATAAAGAATCTGAATCCCAGTATTTAAATAGTTTAATTAGACGAAAGTATGAGCAAGGGGTACAATCTTAGTAAAGGTCCATACGAAGTAAGATGAACCCTCGCAATGTCGAAATCCGAATTGCCTTGTCAATCTGAAGAAAAGTATTCTCATGGTAATGTATGAAAATTATCCGAAAAATAATGACGACTAGTCCTTAAGTGACCTGACATTAATAGGTGAGGGACTATGACCACTCAGCCACTGAGGTCCCCTGTTTGCAAAGAGGTAGTTTGCTTGGTCTTGAAGTGTGAAGAGGTTATATATCAGACTGTCCTAAAGGAGACCCTCTAAATTAAGTCTTGAGTGGGGTGACCCAAGGCCAATGCAGTCTGACACGTCAGTATTACTTGCTCAAAATGGAAACACGCCACACTGCAGAGGTGCAGACTGATTGATATGGACATTTATCATCCCCCCTGAACAATATCATGCATGAAATGTACCAGACAATGTTGTACCATTGTTCAGTGACACCTTGAACAGTGTAGATCCTAAGGCACTCCATTATAACAAGTCATGAAACTCAATGTAATGCAGTACAACCTTGGATCTCAAACTTGGTTAGTTAACATGCATTTTCATATTGCAGCATCAAAACTTGGGACTCAAAATATAGAATTAAAAACACTTACCCTTCCTTTTTACTCATACCTCTCTCTTTCACTCACTCTCTTTTTCTTTCTCTCACCACCTCTGCCTCTTTCACTCACCCTTCTACTCTCCCTCACTTACCCTGACTCTTCTCTCTATCATCCACTCACTCTCTTTCTTTCTCTTTCACTCATCCTTCCACTCTCCCTCACTCACCCTCTTTTCCATCACCCACTCACTCTCTTTCCTTCCCTTTCACTCTCCCAATCTCTCCTTCTCTCACCTGGCAGCAGTTTCTGCAGATGCTTGTCTACTCCAGCGTGAGTCACCTGTAGGATACATTGAACACTTATCCCGTTTCTTATGAAACTTACAGTGCAAGTACTTAACTAAACACCAGGTCTATGATGTGGTTGTTTCAGACACTTGTTAGTTTGGGATCTTTTCAAAAGTTGTTCACATCTTAATTTGAAAGTAGATATATCAGCCACTAACTAGGTTTATCTACAGCAGAATAAAAATGCCTCACATGTTGTACAAGCTTACATATCTGACCAAGCTATCCAGCTTCTTTCTCTGGTTTTAACATCATTTGGAAACTATTTCATTTCGTCTTGAAACAAAGACTTGTTATTAAGCAAGTCAGTCATGCCGCAACATAGCATATCTGACATGAATTCCACCTTTTTCCTCCACTTTTTGCGAAGTAATTCTTAAATTCTTAAATAAGGCAGGGACACACTTCAACTTTCTTGCTTTACAAATTATAATGACTAAGTTGAGATTTGATAAATTACCATATTGACGAACATTATCGGTAAATTAAAGAAATATAAGGTAAATTATTATATAAACAAGAATCATGAAATATGCCCGAGTATTTAAATATTTTAACTTAGCACTGAGAAAGTTAGGTGGAACAAGGGGGTACATTCTTAGTAAAGGGTCCATTACTGTTGTAATATAACCCCTAGCACATGTTCGCTTACCAATATGAATTCCTGTAAATCTGAAGGAAATATGTAAGTTCTCATGTTGATATATCTTCCTGTAATATTTCAAGACCCCAGGGAGTTATGTACAACACAATATATTTTAACAGACAGATGGACAACATTGGCAAAAAACAAGATGTCTTCCCTATACATGAGGGCCAGCTGTGAAAAATAAACTGTATACGTGCAGGTACATAATTATGCAGCAAAGCAAATAATCAGATTCCTTAAAATCCTTGTAGCTAAGTAACTCTCTTACATCTGTAATAGAAATAGCCCCAAAACCACTTTAAAGTTACTATGATGTGTCTGCAAGTCAGCAAAGTGACCAATACTATGAAAGAATAATCCCCTGCATGGAGAGTGTGATGGTACCTTGCCATCTTGCCATATCAAGTGTGCAAGAGCTGATGAGGTATTGGAAGGTACTGTAGATGTCAGAATGGCCTTACGTAATCAAAGTGCTGATAGACTGTCGGCGGATTGGTCGTGGTGAGCAGCAAGAGCGCTAGATTGTAACCAAAACAGGTTATATGCTGGATTCTAATCTGTTTTTAATAGGGACTATGTGGTCAGTGTCAGTTTTTCAGTTGTCAAATAAGAAACAAATAAAGACAGTTTTCATTTTTTTTATTAAACATTAGAACATGATAATCAAAATTAAAAAAAATACATCTAAACTAAATATTGAACAAGAGCTGTCAGAGTACAGAACGCTCGACTATGGAATTGACTTAAATGCCCTATATATAAAATAGTAAAAATGATAAACCTTGATACTCTGACCCTTTATATTTATGAAGTCTAAAATCAATCCCATGCCTATGATGATGATGATGATGATGATGATGATGATGATGATTATGAGGATAATGAACAGAAGCAACGACAAACTAACGTAATCTAGAATATTGACTCGAGCACACCCTTCCCAGTTGTTTGTTGTGTTTAAGTACCACCGCCCTTCCCGGTTGATAAGGAGTGAAGAAGGCCCTTAATGGCACGTGTCAATACCACACACACACACGAACACACACACAATTAGCAGTTCTAAATTGTATTGATTATAAATATATCAATCTTTTATTTTTCATAATATAAAATTATTACATGCTGATGATGGTGATTTGGACAGAAGCCTAAACTTAATCTTAAATTTCCTTCTTCATACTTCTATTGCGTCAGCATGCGCGTGTTTGATTAATTTACTGGAAGTGTGGCATACACGTGCCAGTCAATGCTGTATGGGTATACCAGTATCACCTTAAAATGGATCCGCTGTGTATAGTATGGTACATGACAAATTTATAATGAATTGAACAGTTTTAATTTGCAGTATCTAATACATATAATTAACATGTCTTCATAACTTGTCGTTGGTACGAGTTTGCATATGAACATATAACTTTCACCTGCGTGGTATTTTTAAGGTGCAATGAAATTTCCATTTCGCGGTTATTTACATTGCGCGGTATATGAAAAATCTTGATGATATAGATACACAAATTAATAATATTCATTAAATTTAAAACATTATATTGATTATTATCATTTTGTGATATGATGCCTGTTTATCTGGATACACTGTCCATTGATTTATACCTGGCGTGGAGAGCGGAGCTAGCAGTGTAAACATTGTACATGTGTCTGCTTTACCGTATACACCGGCAGATTAGGCGCACCTTTTTTCCAGATAATTCAAGTTTATAGAGGGAGTGCGCCTTATATGATGATATAAAGCTTTTCAGGTTTCTTTTTTCAATCACCGAGAAGTGAAAATTACCGGTATACGATCTCAGAAAATGGATATACTGAAAGCCAATGAATATGATAATATGACACAAAGTCTATACGAAACCATGATAAACAATACCAGATTATTGCTTTTGTTCTTATTAGTTATCCTACAGGTATATTTCATGATAAAATGATCGTGAGAAACTGAAACAACTTGATGGAAGCCATTTTCAATATAAACAAATAAGTTTATTTTACGGGACCTCATGATGTATAGGAGAAACTTGATAGGTGGCAATTGTTACGTAATGTTTGTTAGTTGGGAGAATTTTGACAGGTGACAATGGTCCCCAGTGTTAGAATGCGGGGACACCGTTGAGTAATGTCATGTTATGAAAATGTGTCACCTTTATCCTACCCGTCGTTAATGTAACGGTCTAACGCTAATCTTATGCCATGTGTAAATAAAACGGTTCACCGTATGATTAGCCCGGTGACGTACGGATAGCTTTCGGTCTGTCAAAATGTACGACGGCGCAAATTTCAAAACAAGATTTCGCCGAATACGATACGATAAGTGATTTTTTTTTTTTTTTCAAATAAGTTGCCCTGAAAGTTAGGATGCACCTTATACGTAGCTGCGCCTAATCTGACCGTGTATACGGTATTTAGATTAAACATATTAAAAAGCGTATGCCAGAGCATTAGTATTGTATTCTTATTTCAATCCATGCAAGAATAATATAACAAATTTCAACTAATTGTGTCTAGCAAACTTCCTTTTCGTGTTTTATTGAGGTACAATTGACTTTCCATTGCGCCGAAGCCTATATGAATATATATATACATGTATAGTCTCCAATTTAATAACTCCATCAAGTTAATTTGTATGCTGTTGTCTTAAATTAATGTTTAAGAAGACAGTAACAGGTGGTTTAAAATAGATTTATGGCATTTAATAATGCTTTTCTGACAATAGAATTTCCATTGCTCTGTAATCATTTCCATTGCTCCATATATGTATAATCTCAAATTAATATTTCTAAATTTATTCGCATGTCAGTCTTAAAATTCATGTGTATATATAATTAAATATGCAAATCAGAAAGGCTTGATTTCGAATTTCAGCATAAGACTGGCGGCCATTTGCCGCCAGTCTAAAAACTAGAACTATCACTGAAGTTGAGAAGATCCATGCCATGTCGCTTTCTCCTGACAAACAATGACTCCTATATATACCCTATCTCATTCTTTTCTTCTTTTTTTTTTTTGGGGGGGGGGGGGGGGGGCCAGAGAGATAAGAAATGAGAAATTTGCCAATAAATATGCCAGGCTGTCTTTTGAAGCCAATGTAGCTAAGCTAATAGAAAAATATCCATGAGCTGACATTGTTCAGTGTGTCTACTAAATTATAATCCAAGAAAATGTGTCTCTGAGACACTAATGTCCCACCAGGATATGATCAGAACCTAATATTTACTTGTAGTTTTAAGTTTATAATTATAATGATGTACATTTGTACAGTTTCATGAAGATGTGAAGTTACCTTTATATAAAAAGAATCTTAAACACAGAGGTAAACCTGGGGCAGAATAACCAATTTTACCAGATAAAAAATTAAATAAATACTACTGGTACATAATCCAATATCATGATGTACATGTATGTCAAGTTTCAGGAAGATGTGAAATCATCTTCACAGAAAAAATAGCTTAAATGCAACCAGAACAACACATTTTACCATGTTCATCCAACCGTGAAATACAGGTCACAGCCATAAATTTTCATAAATATTAAAAACGTTTTAATAATGTTTCATGGAAATGTGAAATCAAAAATTGTACAAAAACAATTAAGCCACAGTTAAAGCTCCTTGCTACATTTCAGAGGCCTCTAAAACTATCAGATCTATCAAGAACACCTTGATAGTTTATCTGCATGAAAAATGGTTTACATTTAAAAAAAAGAGGGCCAAGAGGTCACCGAAGTCATTCACCTGAGAAACAGTCTGCCTTCATTGCCTGCACTGCTTTCGAAATGAAGATGTTGGTGTAAAAATGGTAAAAAATATTTTGATATTTCAAGGGCCTAAAATGTTGATCTATCAGCCCATTATATGCCGTAATCGATCATCACTGTGATATTGTTGCCATTATCATTGTAGATAAGTTTAATGATGATTGCTTAGTGACTGCAGATGCTAGAGTGTAAACAAAGTAAAAATCTTTTTTTATTATTCAAGGGCCATAACTCCTGATGGAATTAGCCTATAGCAGCCATAATCAAACTGGCTAGTTTAAAAAAAAGGGGGGGGGGTTCCAATTCCTTTACTCCTTACAAAAGACTAGAAGGAGAAGTCTTGATTGTGAATAAAACAATAAAAGCTATTTTCATGTTTACTCCATGACGCCATAGTTCTGGTGTCAGGAACAGGAATTTCTTAGTACAGACAAAACCACTGGCAATTAAACCTCTGATGTTCATCCCGCCATGTGTGCAGTCACAGTGTCTGGTGTTTACCTGTGTGTTCAGGGATGGCAGAGACTAGCTACTGCGGAAAGAAGATGTCAACACCTCCAGATTGTTTACAAATCCTTCACTCATCCCCTTTCCCTCCATCACCTCAAGGTATTGTATACAAATCTCACACTATTGGATTGAACATTAGGTAACCTCTCAGCAACTGTTCACAATAAAAGCTCTGTGTATTATAAGACCACATACAGGGACTGTGGTCAAATGGACTTAAATTTACCAGTAGTCCTGATAATCAAGTTAACCCTTTCCCTCATATAGACTCATTTTGATGCACTCAATAGGTACCACATAAAGCCTGATCTGCAGAAAACCACAGTTAAACCTTACCAAATTTAATTATGAAGTCCTCATTTCCAGACCACTAAGGAGCAGCGAACAGCATAAAACCTGATTAGCCTGCCAGTTACTCGCAGGCTGATCTGGTTTTATGTTGTTCGCATAGGTCTTTTCATGGTTTCCTCTATGAGGGAAAGTGTTAAGTAAGTCCTTCTCAATAGTCCTTGGATTGGACCAGTACTATAATGATGCATCTGGGAAAGCCATGAATGATTTCATGCCCCAAATGGGTTTCAAACTCAATACCTTCAGATCCACATGACAATTTGTATACATCTGGACAATGGTGCCATTAATAAGAAATAAAGATTCAGGTGACTGTATATTCAATCCCCTGCCTTGCATGTATATTTTCTGAACATTACATGTTGTATCATAACCAACTGGTACAAGGATCAGGTCTGAGCTTGAGAGAGAAAAAAAAAAAGGAAGAAAAAAAACAACACTGAGACAAGTAAACAAAAGGCACATTAACTACGACCAGTCCTATCCGCATGTCTATACAGGAATGGCCTTGAGTTACCCGATGAACTGACTCAGGTACAGAGAGATAGCCATATTTGGTCTTTAGAATTTAACAGGGTCATGAATGCTGGCAATCTATATTGAAGGTACACTTTGATTTGCACTGATTTGTCAGGGGGATCAATCATCATCTGACACAAGTCCTTGATAAACACACAGCAATGTAAGGAGGATTTAAACAAGAGCTGTCAGAGGACAGCACGCTAGACTATTCAAAATGCTTGTTGGTAAATCAAATGAAATCTATATAAATTCTTGCCCTTCATAGTAATAGTAAAAAATGATATACCTTGATAGTCTGATACCCCTTAATATATTTATGATGTCTAAAATCAATCCCATGCCTAGTTACTGAGACATAAGCACAATAACACTGCGCATGCAAAATTTAAACCAAAAATCCAAGTAAGAAAAGAGCCATAATTTGCATCAGTCCAAAAGTTATCCTCCTGTTTTCTGATGCCCTTGAAGACACACCTTAACTTTCTAGTCAATTCCACATGCAATTTCTGAGATATAAGCTGGATAGTAGCTTGCATGCAAAACTTTAACCAAAATTTCTAAGTTAAAAAAGGGGCCATAACTTGTAATATATTCCATCAAAAGTTATCTACCATGAAAGAATGATACCCCTAAACGTATTAAAGATGTTTCAAATCAATCCCATGCCTGGATACTGAGATATTAGCATGAAAGTACCTTGCATGCAAATCTTTAACCAAAATTTCTAAGTTAAAAAGGGGCAATAATTTGTAACAAATTATATCAAGAGTTATCTACCATGAAAGTATGATACCCCTAAACATATTAAAGATGTTTCAAATCAATTGCATGCTTGATACTGAGATATAAGCATGAGAGTATCTTGCATGCAAAACTTTAACCAAAATTTCTAAGTTAAAAAAGGGGCCATAACTTGTAATATATTCCATCAAGAGTTATCTACCATGAAAGTATGATACCCCTAAATATATTAAAGATGTTTCAAATCAATCCCATGCCTGGATACTGAGATATTAGCATGAAAGTACCTTGCATGCAAAACTTTAACCAAAATTTCTAAGTTATAAAGGGGCAATAATTTGTAACAAATTATATCAAGAGTTATCTACCATGAAAGTATGATACCCCTAAACATATTAAAGATGTTTCAAATCAATCGCATGCTTGATACTGAGATATAAGCATGAGAGTATCTTGCATGCAAAACTTTAACAAAAATTTCTAAGTTAAAAAGGGGCAATAATTTGTAACAAATTATATCAAGAGTTATCTACCATGAAAGTATGACACCCCTAAACATATTAAAGATGTTTCAAATCAATCGCATGCTTGATACTGAGATATAAGCATGAGAGTATCTTGCATGCAAAACTTTAACCAATATTTCTAAGTTAAAAAGGGGCCATAATTTGTAATATATTCCATCAAGAGTTATCTACCTTGGTTGTATGATGCCCTTAAACATATTCATAAACTTTCAAGTCAATACCATGAATGGTTATTGAGATACAAACTAGATAGTAGCTTGCACGCAAAACTTTAACCAAAAGCTGCAACGCCAACGCCGACGCCAGGGTGACTACAATAGCTCTCATATTCTACGAATAGTCGAGCTAAAAATGGGTTGATATAATTACAAGTACATACTGTTACACCCTGATGTATGGACAACTCTTAATTAATTTTGAAATTAATTTTTCTCATCCTTTTTTTTTTCTCTTGTTTTTTTACTAGTACCCATATTTTAAAAGATAAAGTCACTGTCACTAATAATCAAGCCTGTCACTCATCTCCATACCACCTACCCTGTCAGTCATAACCCAAAACAAAACACATACCTGTCACTATTTATACTCCTATAAGAAGCCTATTCACTGTCACCTTTTCCAACACCAGTCCTTCTTTTCACTATTACCACTCAAACCTAGTCCCTCATCTTGCCAATAGATGTCACAGTCATTTAACCAAACACAAGTCACTCATCCAAGAATTACATGTCACCATCCAAATCACAGTCCCACTCTTAGATAGAAAATTCAGTCACTCATACCAAGAATCACAGTCACTCATAACAAAGAATCACTGTCACTCATAACCAAGAATCACTGTCACTCAAGCAAAAATCACAATATATACAGTCACTCACATACAAGAATCACTGTCACTCATAACAGAATCACTGTCACTCATAACCAAGATCATTTCACACAACCAAGAATCACAGTCACTCATAACCAAGACTCATTTCACACAAAACCAAGAATCACAGTCACTCACAACCAAGAATCACTGTCACTCATAACCAAGAATCACTGTCACTCATAACCAAGAATCACTGCCACTCATAACCAAGAATAACTGTCACTCACAACCAAGAATCACTGTCACTCATAACCATGAATCACTGTCACTCATAACCATGAATTACTGTCACTCATAACCAAGACTCATTTCACTCACAACCAATAATTACTGTCACTCACAACTATAATCACTGTCACTCACAACAAATTGACTAATAAATCATAGTACTCATTATACAGAATTACTAAATACTCAAACAATGTTTAAAAATCACTGTCACTCAAATGAAGAGTACACCAGCACCAACGATGTCCGAAGTGAAACTGTCATCATAATATCAAATTCAATAGTTACACCATATCAGATCACGTAATCTTTAACAAACCTGTCACTCATACCACGAATTACTGTCATCGTCATATTCAAGAAGTCACTGTCACTCATAATCAGCAACACAATAACTCATTAACCATAAATCACGTCACTCAAATCAAGAATCACTCACTCAACCCATTACCAAGAATCAGTCACTCATAACCCAGTCACTCATAACCATGAATCACTGTCACTCACATACAAGAATCACTGTCACTCACAACCATGAATCACTGTCACTCATAACCAAGAATTCACTAGTCACTCATAAACCAAGAATCTACAAGATCGTCTCATAACCAAGGTCACTCATAACCAAGAATCACTGTCACTCATAACCATGAATCACAGTCTCTCATATTCAAGAATCACTGTCACTCATAACCAAGAATCACTGTCACTCATAACCAAGAATTACAGTCTCTCATATTCAAGAATCACTGTCACTCATAACCAAGAATTACAGTCTCTCATATTCAAGAATCACTGTCACTCATAACCAAGAATTACAGTCACTCATATTCAAGATTCACAGTCACTCATAACCAAGTCACTCATAACCAAGAATCACACTCACTCATAACCAAGAATTACAGTCTCTCATATTCAAGATTCACAGTCACTCATAACCAAGTCACTCATAACCAAGAATCACAGTCACTCATAACCAAGAATCACTGTCACTCATAACCAAGAATCACTGTCACTCATAACCAAGAATTACAGTCACTCATAACCAAGAATCACTGTCACTCATAACCAAGAATTACAGTCACTCACCCTAATTTTATACCACTCAAAACCATGAATTATAGACTCTTTCAACTCAAGAATTACAGTCACTCATAGCCAAGCCAGCCCAGTCATTCAGAGATATTGTTATACTAATCAAATAAATATCTTGTAAAATGATTCAGACTCAATCAGCATTCTCAAGTCAACTTAATTTCCAGTGTAAAT
>CM037786.1:60914622-60928051 GCA_021229015.1 Solen grandis | reverse complement strand
TTTACATTCACTTGGGGAAAATTTCCTGTTTTCATTTGGGGAAATTTCTCTGGGGTTCTTTTCTACGTGATACGGGGAAGCGCCCTATTTCTGGGGGGCCTCCCGGTTCTGATAATCGCAAAGTCGGCACATCGGCTATCCGCCCGTCCCAAAAACCCCCGAAAATAAAAAGAAAAAGGGATCACCATTTGTACAGCAGTAATTTGCGATCTTCGGGCCCAAGGGTTTCGAATCTCTTTCGATTCTGGGTTTCGCGATATGGAACCAACTGTGCAAGTTGTTTTGGTTTCGTTTCGCTCAAAGATCTTTTCCCCGTCCCTTTACTTTTTTTAATCCGATGTTTACCCTTCTCTCAATAAAGTCACAAAATAAAATTTTAGATTCAGATTTTATTTTCCCTGAGCATTTAAAAATTCTGAATTACCATAACGTTTAGGTGTAGAATATGCAACGTGTGCACTTTAAACTTACTGCATTTTGTACGTGTACACCAGGCAATTTATGGCCCACGTGTTTTTATTCTTTGATTCGTTTTTTAATTTAATAGGTATGTTTTTTTTAAAGCAGCTCGTTCACAGATGGATTTTGACTAAGAATTAATAAAAAAAAACCATCTCCCAAACAAATGTGTTTTTTCTCTGTCACAGGCTTAGCGGGCTGGGGGAAGGGGGAAGTATCCCCGTACACAGAAATTTTACGCCTGCTTGGGGGATACCCTATTCAAAATTTTAAACCCGGAATTCAGTGTGGGGTTTTACAGATCAAAGCGCATCCCGGAAATTTTTACCTAGACATTACATTTTTGTCAGGATTTTTTTTTTTAAATTTTTTCCCGACAGCAAATTCACGTGCTGGTTTAAAGGCATGCATGACTTCAGTTGACTGGCAAAATATAGTCAAATAGTTTAGTCATTTATTATTGTAAACTTGTACTTGTCTCGATTTATCTTTGGGTTTCTTTAATTGTGTGTGGCCTTTATATGTAGGAAAAAAAACACGGTAAAAAAAAGAAACTCTGCATTCGGTTTACAATCATTTTTTTAGGATTATACAAAATTTAATGGCATTTTTTTCCCCCAAATTTAGAAAAAAAAGGATTTGCACCCAAATAATCAAAGTTTACAAATTATTTTTACGTCGTCTGTAAATCAAAAAGAAACATATACTTGAGAATATACTTTCGTTTGCAACTGATTTCCCTCAAATACGAATAGCAAAGTGTACCTAGTCCCACCAATGAGCCGCTTTTTTGGGGCGACAAGCTATTTTATTTATTTTTTTATTTATTTGTGTACTGGTTGTTACGCCGTAGGTAATAACGTCAAACCGAAAGTTTGAACGGTATCACTAATTTTCGGGTACACAAAAAGTGGATTACGTGTTACCTATCAATCTGAATCAGTAACAGGGGTGAAAAACAATTATCATTACATTCACAAAAAATGCCGGATGGGGTTTAAAAATTTACAAATTTGTGATTTTCAATTGACCTCGTTTTAAAAATTTTTAATCTGTTAATCCCTTGTAACATTGATTTATCATTTTTTTTAAGAAAAATTATCATGAGCCCGCCCAAATAAATTTAAAAAAATTAAAAAAAAATTTAAAATACATATACACCGGGGGAACTTATTCACACACCACCACACACACATATATACTCTCCAAACCCATTTTTTAAATTTCAATCCAGGCTCACATTTGATAAACTCAAAATTTCCCAATTTAAACTAATGGGGTTTGGGTTTGAGTTTGGGTATGAAAATCAACTTAAGTCCATTTTTATTTCCGAAAACACGGATTCAGGGGAAGGGGAATTTTGACCGGGATGTTCGACGATGTTGATAATAGGGGTCAAACCCCTTTAAATATCAACAATGAAACTTATCTATATGGCAAATGGGGATCTTTTTTGTTTTTTATTATGAGTGGGTTTTTAAAAATTGTTTTTTTAAGTTATTTTGAAACACAAAGCAATGAAAAAATGAATGAAATAAAATTAACAGATCACAATCCTATGTGTTAACAAAAAAACATAATGCAAATATCAAGTCCCATTGGACTATTGCATTTTAAAAATTTTTTCCCAAAAAAAACCTTTTAAAAGGCACTGTTTTTAAAGGGACTGGGCCCCGTTTTTAACATCCACGGGCGGGGGTTCCCAAACCCCGCGGGCAAAGTTTTTTCAACCTTCCCAGACCAAAGAAAAGGTTTAAAACCCCGGCCTCAAAGGGGGGTTTTTTTAAAAGAAAGAAATTTTTTTTAAAGGGACGTAAAAAAATAAATTTAAAAATAACTACAAAAAAATTGAAGATTTTAAAAAGTTAAAAAAAAAATTAAATCGGTAATAAAGATTTAAAAAAAGAAAAAGAAAAAAAAAAGAGTAAAATCAAAAACAACAAAATAAACATTTTCATGAGATTGACCCTGAACAAAGAAATTGAAAAGTTTTCCCGAAGGGAAAAAAGTTCAATGTAAAAGTAATGTATTTTTAGTCTCTTTTTCCCTTCCCCCCTGCCATTTAATTAGTTAAATTTGAAAATTTCAAATATGGTTTTAACGAAAAATAGGCCCATTCAAAACGAAAACATTAAAACGAATAGGGTAAAGGGTTTAATTTAACTTTTTTTAAAATTTATTATTTATTTTTTTTTTAAAAGTAACACTTTAAAGTTATAAAGGTGAAATTTTTCCTTAACCCTTTCCCTCATATGGGACCATTTTCTCACTAAATAGGTCCATATAAAGCCTGATCTGCAGAAAGCCAAACCCCAAACCTTATCAAATTTAATTACAAAATCCCATTTCCAGACCACGAGGAGCAGCGAACAGCAAAAAAACCTGTCAGCCTGCGATTTAAACTCGCAGGCTGATCTGGTTTTATGCTGTTCGCATAGGTCTTTTCATGGTGCCCCTCTAGGGGGAAAGGGTTAAATATAAAATTTAAACAGTAAAAAAAATAACATTTGGTAAATAGCTGGTTGAATTTTTTAAAGCGTCCGCCCCGCCCCACCAGGGTTTGGGGGGGTTACGACCCCCGGTCGCGACATCTCCAGCGCTCAGCACATGAGGTTTTTCCCGGGAAAACGGGGTGTATATCATGCCACTTGTCTACGGTTGATATCGCAACACTGTTTTCCTCGTGGTAGACAAAAGTCCCCAAATGACTAAACATACTGTGGGTGTGACAAAAACCCGGGGCCAGTCATTTAGACAAACAACTCCTGTACAATTTTTGATCTTTTATAAGTAAATGCATGTCTAGTTTTCAAATATCCCGCATGAAGATTTAAACCCTTTGCTGGATCGAAACGGCTTGGGTAAAAGTACATTTTAATCATAATTCGAGCAACGTAGCGTAACTCAATCCCCCCCCCCCCCTTTCTCTTTTTTTTTTTAATATTGGCAATGCAAAGGAAAAAGCGTTTTAAAAAAAATTTCCCTTTTAACGCAGATAAATGTAAAAGATCCTAGAAACTCATACATAATGTTGGGGTTTGTTTTCACACTGATAATATGAAACAAACACCGGGGCAGCCCCACTGTACATAGGTGGGTAAACCCGGCCATATTTTTAAATTTTAGTTTGATTAAAAAATCAATACTTTGAGATGAAGTTTTTTCTTTTTTTTTTAATCATAACATCCTTTTTTTTAAAAATAAAAACCTTCGAACAGTCTAATCAAATCAGATTGAACTTTGGGCCCTAGGGTACGGGAAAGTATATAACACATTTTTAGTTAAGAAATCTCTTTCCCCCCCCTCTCTAAAAATAAATTTCCCCAGGAAAAACTTGCCATATTCATTTTAAGTACTGGTTTTCTTGAGCTAATTTTTAACCGTGTTTTTATAATAAACCGATTATTTTCCGAAAAAATGCACGTCTAGAAAAACATGCTGACAACGACTTTCGACAAATAAGGATAATTTGTTTTCCCCTTAGATTGAAGTTAAAAACCTTTCCCTCATATAGACTCATTTTTACGCACCCAATAGGTACTACATAAAGCCTGATCTCAGAAAACCCAGTTAAACCTTACCAAATTTAATTATAAAGTCCTCATTTCCAGACCACTGAGGGGCAAGGGGAACAGCATAAAACCTGATCACCTGCGAGTTAATCTCAGGCTGATCTGGTTTTTTGTTGTTCGCATAGGTCTTTTTTGGTTTCCTCTATGAGGGAAAGGGGTTTAAATCCCCCAATTCCAAAAGTGCTTTCCCGGTCGAAATTGGGTGTACCCTTTTCCTCTCCCTCTGTCTGTTTTCTCTCTCCCCTCTCAGCTCTATATTCTTTACCCCCCCAGTGTTTTTCTTTATTGGAAATTTTAAGGGGAAATGTGATTAACACTCATTAGTCCCCCCATAAAATGTTAATGGGTTTTTATCATAATTTCCCTTGGGCCATAATAAATGAAAGTTAAAATCACAAAAACATTATATTATAAACAAGGTTTTAAACCCAACGCAGATATGTTGACAATTTGGGATCTGGGGGGGGGGGGGATTAAGGGGGGGGGGGGGGGGGGTTATTGGGGGGTATTTTTTAACCCCTATTTTTAGCTTGGGGGCCCCAAACAAAGAAGACTAAAACCTGACCATGTTATACAAAAATAATTGTTGACCCTGCTGCAATCTATAAATAGAGACTGTGACGTCACTAGCACCGGTGTTGACACATTGGACCCTGCTGGGATTGAACTTTTCAAGGCAGTTTCAGTCTAAAAGCTAGTGACGTCACAGTCTCTGTTTATAGATTGAAAGCTAGATCGACCCCCCCCCCCCCCTCTCTCTCTCTCTCTCTCTCTCTATATATATCCTTTGTTTTGCTTGATCTCTCCCTCTCTGCTCTATATTCTTCGTGAAGGAAGAGAATCCATCACTCGATCGTGACAACCAAGTATATTACTTCATTTGACCATATCATCCCATGTTTGCTTTATGATAACGTGTGATAAATATGCCATCAACCCTGGTCCTGCATGATGATCTCACCTGTGAAAATCCCACGTTGAAATTGCGGTTTGAATACTAGTATACTGGCCAGTAAGAAAGTGAAAGTAAATATCATAAAATTTTCAGAAACTGTGGATTAGTCGTGTATTTCCGCCTATCTCAGGAATTTTCTGTATTAAAACACACACACACACACACACACACACACACACACACACACAGAGATAATGATTCGTATATCATATTTTAACCGTTCTGCATTCACCATTACTTTAACGACCATCAAAGCTAGCACCAGAGGAGTGAATGCACCACTCCATAGCCCCAACGGACGCTTCCACGCCATTTCGCAAAATTTACTATAGCGTATTTTTTCTTACTACAGCGCATTTTTTCTTATGGCTACCGCAGTTTCGGCTACCATTTTTGTGGTACATTTGGCGATACCAAGGTATACGATACCAACCAACGCACGAGGGCGTACTAGCTGTTTCGGCGGTTTATGCCCAACTGTCCCACTTTTTGATATTTTGTTTCCCAACTGTCCCACTCAAGATTTTTAGCACCTTGCTGGGTGTGTTTTGATAAGGATTATAATCTATTTCAAACTACAACACATTAAAATGAATTGAAGTTGTATTATCTGATTTTGTTTCTGATTTTTTTTTGATTTTGTATTTAAGAGGTAAAATTTCATGTTTTAGTTATATTGTATTATTTTTTCTAAAATGTGTTTATTAAGGTCCATTAATTAGGTTACTAAATTAATTTTAAATTTTTATAGTGTAAACATGCATTCCTTTGATCTCTGGTTTTAAAGCTTATGTGAATTGATAAAGATAAAAAATAATTTGAACTTATTAAGATAATTATCACCTCTGCTACTTTTTTCTTTAAATTGTGTTAATTGATTGGTCCAACTAAAGTCCATTTATCCTGTATATATTGCTAAGTGATTGGATTAAGAAAAAACAAACAATTCCTTTGATCTAGCAGTTTACTACTTAAGGTAAACAATTTGATTTGAAGTAATTAACATTTTTGGTTATCAATTTATTGTGACTTTCAAACTGTGATATCTCATTAATGAACTGAACTGTATCAGATACAATATATTTACATTCTGATGTAAATGTCTTCATTTGATAGTAAAATTTCACTAAGTAACATCGTCTGAAATTATAAGCTAAAATGGCAAATGCACAAGTGAGTGTGCAGTTTGTCAAGAACCAACGTGGTGGTGATAGTCTGGTTTACAATGGATTCAGATACCAGGTCAAAAACCGAAAACCAACAAGGGTGTACTGGGTCTGTCATGTCCGAACCTGTTCTGCTAAATCCAAACACTGACAACATTCCAGTTTCTGTGACCAATACCCATAATCATGCAGCCGAACACATGGAACTGAAGCGCCATGAAATAAATCAACTCATGCGAAAGAGGGCACGCGAAGAAACCACGCCGATTCCGTCAATATATGAAGAATTCATATCCAGTCTGAGAGACAGAGAATGGGACGAAGATGCAGAACAAGTCTGCAAAGGATTACCAACCTTCCCCTCCACCAAATCATCTCTATACAGGGAAAGAGGTGCATTGAGCCCGGGGGTACCAAAGTCCAGGAGTGACATAGTTTTGGAGGGAAAAAGGGACTAAACGCACGGGTAGCATTTCCACGGGTTGAGAGGCAAGAAGACAAAAGCTGATTTTCTACAAAAACAAATCTCCAGCATCGGGCACGAACCCAACCTATAGGGGAGGGAACATTTTTTTGGGGCCCCAGACATATTCAGCCAGGTCTACAAACACTCCATTTGGAATATTGTGGACAAGTACCCGTTAGTGTTTGCCCTTCTCCCGGGAAAAAGTAAAAGGGATTTACTGCAACTTTTTTCAAATCTTAAACAAAAAATGCAGGGAAATAGGAATGGAACTGGGACCAACCTAAGACTTTGGGGGCAGCAACCAAGCAGCAGCTCGCAAGTGTTTTTCCCAAAAGTAATGTGAAAGGGTGTTTTTTCATTAACCCCAAATTTTGGCGGGAAAATCAGAAGCTTTGGGTTAGTTGGGCTTATTTTGAAAGAGGGGCTTTAAGAAAAAGGGGAAAAAGACTGCAGTTGCCTCTAGTCCCCCCTACAACATGTTTTAAGATGGTGGGGTTTTCGCACGACGGGTGCTGAAATGCAGAGATTCCCGTGGGTGTTTAAAGGGTTTCCCAAAAGTCACTGAACATTGGGGTTGAGGGGGAAAGGGAAAAGGAACCATTTCGAGACAGAAGGACCAGAACAACAAACAATTGGGAAGGCTGGGCCCAAAAAACTAAAGAAAAGTATAACAGTACACCCAACATTTACAAGTTCTTTAAACAAACAAAATTAACGCCCCCTGCTACAAATTCTTCACACAGTGCCCGGGGGAAATGAGAGAAAAAAAAGAGGAGGAAATACCGACAACTTTAACAGAGACTGTTGCCCCGAAAAACAAGTACATGGGTGAAGAAATCACTGTAGGAGAAGCCGATTTTCATCGCATTTGATTCGGTTTGAGAGTAACTCGTATAGAACGATCAGTAGGGGGAATGTCACAGTTGTTTAAATGAAATGCTGTTTTCAAAAATTAAAAAAAAAAATACAAAAAATTTTACCACCCGAATATAGCCCGTCTTTATTTGATTTGTTCATGACACAGAAATAAAAAAAATAAAATAATTGAAAAATAAAAAATTTTTTTTTCTTCATTTTAAAGAGAAGAGGAAATATACAAAATCCTAAAACAAAAAAATTTTAAAAAAAAATTATTATAAATAATTTTTCTAAAAGCATATAACTTATTAAAAATACAATGCAATATATTATATGAAAACATAAAGAGTTTGTTTTTTTCATTTAGGAGAGAGAGAGAAATACTGACAACATCCTAAAACAATAATATTTTAAAAAAACTTATTAAAATAATTTTGCAAAAACATATAATTATTTTAAATACAAGCATTAAATTACTAACCTAAATACTTGCAAATTGCTCTTTTAATAAAGACAAAAGACAAATAATTGCACTGAATATTATCCATTTTTAAAAGACTTAGTCACTCACCAGACATCTTGTTTTCCCCCCTTAACATGATTCCCCAAAGTCCCCCTTTTATTTTACTTTTATAAAAAGTGGGACAGTTGGGAAACACCGTTTTGCCACCAGGGGGGGGAGGCCCCACCGGATATGCACAGAAAGGTCCCCCGCGCAAATTTTCGGGGTACCCCGGTTACCCTTTTTGTGGCACTATGGCGATACCAAGGGAACGATACCAACCAAAGGGCCAGGGCGTACTAGATCAGCTGTTTCGGTCGCCATTTTATTGGGCACACACCGGTATATGCACAGAATGTGTCCTAGCGCAAATTTGCGGGCTATCGCGGCTACCATTTTTTGTGGCACCGATACGAAGGTGTACGAAGGTATACGATACCAACCAACGCCAAGGGCGTACTAGCTGTTTCGGTCGCCATTTTTGGGGGCACACACCGGTATATGCACAGAATGTGTCCAACGACAATGGGCCGCGATACCAACGAGGGTAGGGGGCCATCTGGTATACGATGGTATCGCGTTTATCGGGTATACTGGCGATACCAACCAACGAGGGTCACCCACCAGGCACGAAAAAACAGCTATTGCATGTCCCGCGGCTATTGCAATGTATGAATGGGTCCCCGGTTTCGTGTTTTCCTGCGCGGCGGGCGTCTGTTTTTGCGTGGTGGGCGTCTGTTTTTGCTCGGAGGGCGTGCATTGCTTCCAGGTTCCCTCAACTACTTTCCAGACGAGCACCGCAGCGAGGGAAATGTAGGCCCACTTCTAGGCTGTTTCCACTATCTTCGTATCCACCTGCACCTGCTTCCTCTATTTCCCGTTGCTTCTTGTCTTCGCCAGCCAGCTTTTTCCCGCTATCTCTTCTGGCACTACGTGCCGCTTGCCGACAGCAACCAGCAGCTCGTCAAGAAGGCGTCCTCGTTGGGGTGTCCCAACTGGCCCAGCATCCCCACCAGCAGCTCATAGATTGTTTCGCGCGGGCCTCGAGTCGGCCCAGCCGCTCGTAGAAGTCTTCGATAGAGGGTCCTCCTCGCGGTGCGACTTGTGGTCAAGGGCCGGGCTCAGCCCCCCCCCGCCCCGCCGTTCGTCGATAGAGGATCCGGCAGTTCTCCCGCGGCCACGACTGCAGTTTACGCGGCAGAACTGCCGACTATGGCCAATTTGCGGGTATCAGGCACAATTTGCGCGACAGGAACTGCCGATCGTCCAGCCAAATCTTTTAGAGCCTCGAGGACCCGATACCATAGCGCTTTTTCGCCTCGTGTGCCGACGCCTGCCTCGGGGGGAACGGATTTCTTGGATCTGGTCCTGGGACAAATCTCGTCTAGGCGGCATGGCTATGCACACATTTTCCACGCCTCTAGTTGGTCTTGCAAGAGATGGGAGTGGGTAGGAATATTGGGCAAAATGGGAATACGCTATAGTAAGACTCATGGTGCCCCGGGGCCCGGAGAGGGTGGTGGACCATCCCACAGTTACTACTACGCTGCATATCTTTCGCGTTCGCGCGCAGTGGGTTATGGGTGCGCAAGCGACCTATAGTGAATATATTCCATGTCCCCTTTATTCCACCCTAGGAAAATGGTTTTTCGATTGGTCATACAATGGCCTTAATCTGCTCTTGTCTACGTTGTGATATACTGCTGCTGCAACTACTACTTCTCTCTCTATGATGTCCTTTTCGTTAAATTTTGTCCATTGGCATAGTTACTTTTCTCTTTTTACATAATGCTCAACTGTCAATGAATAGTAGATAGAGAATAATAATACGAATTGAGACAATGTCAATCATTATGAGAATATTTTTCGTGTATATGTTATTTCATGTTTATTATCACATCTCAGAAATAAAACCAATAACAACATGTGTTTACATATTCTGTTGTTATTTGTGCATCACGTATCAGAAATATATACGTTTTGGCTTAATCGGTACAGAACAAATTTTACATTTGTGATTGTTTACAGCAACATAATGTTGTTCATGTTTATCCTTTCTGTCCACTTTAAGTCTCGAATTATGGCTGATTTTAAATTACCCTTATTTATTCCTTTCATTTTGTTTAATAGATCAATCACTGAGATCAAGTCAGGTCTGTTCAATTTGCAGACTAGTTAGGAAGTCTTGAAGTGGTGCTATTTGGGTGCATTTTGTAATGAGATGATGACGCTATATGACTTGAATTAGTCAAAGATAACTTAACTCTAAAAGTACGTACATTATATTTATAATGAAACCAATGTAGTCAGATTTTTTATTTATTTTTCAGGTGACGATATTATTTTGCTAGTGAGTTTTGAAGATTTCATTGGCATGTAATCTGATTTGAATAACAATCAGAACCAATGGAATTGTAAGTACTAAAACAATAACAGTTATCACTGAAACTGTCACAGCATTCATGGAAATACTCTGTTCAAGATATACTTTTACAGTGCTCCAGCTAGGATTTGAAAAGGGCTGGGTGGTGGTGCCTAAAAAGGCACTTTGAGGCGCGTAAAGCCGCATTGGGAAGATGTTTTTTGGCGAGGGGGGGGGGGGGGGGGGGGGGGGGGGCACCCAAGAAAATTGTTTAAGTTCAAACCTTGAGAAGCTATCTCCTGCATTTTCAATTTCAGACAAGAAATTTAATTTGTTTTACAGCAGCTTTTGTACATTTCTTCCAGATTCAGACAGTTATGTAGATAAATGGTCCATTTATATCTTTTTAAACAGACAAACATTTCAACATTTTTTTTATTTTTTTCTCAAATTAAGATGTTAAAATAGGCCTTTGCAAGAATGACTTATTATGTGGAGATTTGGAACAGTTGTTTTGAAATATTTGTGCAAAAGTTAAAAAAAAAAAATCAAATTTGCATCAACGTTCTTTGATAACAAATCTTCATTTCAAGTTATCAATAAAAATAATACCAACAGAAAAAAATATGAACCTGGCATTTCAATTTCATTTAGCCTAAAGAACATATTAAATTGAGCACCCAAGACTCTTCCCTCAGAATATTGTGAAATTCCCATTTATTTCATATGTACATTAATTAATTTATAATGCACACCATATTATAAGAGGTTTCATATTGATGACTATATTATTACATTATTATATGAAAAAGACATGGTAAATTCACCAAAAAGGACAGGTGTACATACAATTTGGAAGAAAAACATATTTCTAAATTCTAATATTTTTCAGAAAATATAATTCTTTTTTTTTTAACTTTTTTTTTTAAAATACTTACTAAACATGAATGTATGTTTTCTAATTTAACGGGGATTTTTACAATACAGAAAATATTTGAAGTTAATTAAGTTGCTTGTGTAGACTCGGATTAAAAACTCTTTCAATTAAATCTTTTTGCATGAAATTATTTGATTTTAATTAATCTCCAAGACCATTCATTTTTCATCAACACCTTTTTTTAAATCAAAGTATTAGATCTTTTATGATATACGTATAAATGTGAAAATTCATATTTTTTTCCCAATAGATTCTTATGATATATATATATTTTTTTAAATAATTTAATTTTGTTTCAATGCATTACCCCACCCACTTCACTACGATCATATTTTGTAAGTACAAAGTCAGCCTTAATTTCAAATCATGGTGTAAAATCAGCATTTAAAGTTTTTTTATCAACCATTCTTTGTTTTAAAACACTACTAAATCTTTTGACCTTTTTTATTGCTGTAACAAGATTTATCAGTGCATGTTTCTTCAACCATACCGTACCGGAAGTAAACAAAGTTATATTCAAGCATGTTTTTTACATGCTATTAAAACTGTCAGAGGCAGTTAAATTGAATATTAATGATAAAGATTATGACAGCATGATAATGTGTTGATGCAGAATGCCAGATTTGAAATATTACAAATATTTATGCCAAATTAGGCTATTTTTTTCGTATTGAAAAACAGTCCCGTAGAATCAACTTTTACTTTCACTTAGAATTTAACACGAGCTGTGAACATTATTAAAGGGTTGTAGATTTGTGTTCACTTATTTCCTCTACAATCATCAGCAATTGGTAGCCATGATGACCTGTTGCTCAGAGCAACGGAATCGCTATTCGATAGACACCCAGTTGTGTACTCTAACTTCCGGAGTTTTTGATTACCATGACAACGGCACATGCCGACAAAAGGGCACATGCTGGGCGTGACAAAAGGGCAGCTGGGCGCCGCGCCCGGCTATTTAAGGCTAGCTGGGCACTGCTTTTAATAGCTTGCTAATCTCTTTCAAAGTTTAATATTGGACTTAAAGCTATATGATGGTCTAAAAATTTTCGGGGGACTAACGAGATCGATCCATATTTGCATATTAAATATAATTAAAATTTTCATTTAATTAGAATAAAGGGGTGCAACAACAATTTTGTCACTCCCTGTACACATTTGCGATCTTAAAATCGTCTCGATCAAAACAGAGCAGCGTTCATTCCCAATGTAGGTCAACGGTGATAACATAAAAAGTTATTAACAAGTTTTCGGGGTATTTACAAATTAAGCCCAAAACACTCTTTTAGTTTATTATGCATCAAAATTTCATTTCAGGGAATTAATGCTGCTATGAATTGATATTTATAGAGCCTTTATTTCGTCTGAGATGCTGTTCTGATTTTTTTTCTGATTTGCATCCATGGTCGGAAAAAAGTTGCAACTTAATCCAAGAAAACTGCTGACCTTACACCCACCCCGTTCAACGATCATTTTTTCATTTTAAACTTAATGTCAGTTACCATTGATCACAGGCTACAGGCGTGGGACCCCCAATGATACAAAGTAACAATTCAAAACACATTTTATAACAAAATTTCACAATTCAAGAAAAAAAAATATTGATATCATAAAATAAGAAAAGGTATGTAACTCCGTTCAAATCTATAGGAAAACTTACATTGGTCGTATTCTGAGCTTGACTTCATTTTACAAGTATTTTATTACAGTATTTTTATAATTTTTGCAATCATAAAAAAAATCGACATTTTTGAAACACTAGTAGCTGCATAGTTATGAAAATATACAACATAAGGAATTTTCTAATCTTGTGACCTTTACACATAGATAAATGAGTAGGTTCCAATATATCCTCAATATACTTGAGAACTGAATCATAAACATTTAAATCTTTGTAATACTTTTTATTAACTGCAGAAAGAGCGAGAGAGAGAGAGAGAGAAAAAAAAAGAAGGAGACAAAGATGGGAAGATGAATATTAAACTCTTTGAAAAAATTTATTGACTAAGAAAGAGAGAAAAAGAGAGATAATATTCATATAAAAATACATTTTATAAGTGTCAGAGAATACATTTAATAGGTGACAGAGAGATATAGATGAGTGACAGGGGGCGAGAAAGAGAGAGAGAAAAAAATGGTGAAAAAAAAAAGA
>CM037786.1:60864522-60914522 GCA_021229015.1 Solen grandis | reverse complement strand
AGCAATCGAGATTTTCCGGTAGGTCTGTGGTTCTATCCAGGTGACTCTTTGCACTATGGGACTTCTTCCCCCAGTAACTAGCTAGACGTCGCTATTTGACTGAAATAATATCGCACCGATGGTTAGCTCTAAAATGATCATATTTTTTTTTACTAAAAGACACTATTATTGTGATTGAGACATGCACAACTCAGTTCCGGCGTGGATGCACTTTTTGTAATTGAGGGTTAATGTCTGAAACTGTAGGCTTGTGCTGAGAACAATTGTTATTCTCAAGGGCGATACTTGTCCATTCAACTGTACGTTAACCGCTACGTTTGGCACATACACACTTTAAACGAGAAAGTACTTATATCTGACAATTTGGTTCATTATGTTCCAACAGGATTATGGCTACTGGGACTTACGAAGAATGTCATAATGGCGCCGGTTTATTTTTTATTTTTTTATTTTTTTTTTTTTCATCATGAATACACTGTTCAACTACATGACTGTATATGTTCATAAATGTATGTAGAACAAATAGTATTTTGGAATGATGCCATCTTCAATATACATTTATGCAGACATAAGAAACGAATCTATTTCGACACACAATAAATGCAGCTTTAGTATAGTATTAGATCAATCCCTGTCACCTTAACTGTGGAGTCGGTCAAACATGTTTAGTATGTATAAGTATCGGTTATATTTTAAATTTTATGGAATTTATCTCAAGGGACGCGATTGTTTCAATTTTAAGGAATTTATCGCAAGCGACGCGAAGCGGTGCGCTGTGATCAATCCATAAAATTTAAAATATAAACGATAACATACTGACCGTTTTTTACGTACGCCATACAGCTTTTGTCCTCATTATGGACCTGCTTTCCGTTTAATTGACACTTTCACGTGATGTTTTAAGTACGGCTTAGAGTCAGTGTCACTGGGAACATTCATATTTGGAGCCGGCAGAACATGACGTAAAGCAGTCGTAACCGCAACTAGCTCCGCCCATAATCTGCTTTGGTCACGTAGGCACCATACACACCATTCACACTCGCAATACCTCGCGGGTCATTTTATACAAAATAGTTTTCAAATTTTAAACGAAATACAAGAATTCTTAGAGCGATTAAGTAGGACAAACAATAGATATGCACATCAACGTGTTAATACTGAATTTAAGTGCGAATTTCGTATAATATATATATTAATATTACCTTTTGTTTATTATCACATTGTGCGTGTAGTGAAATTTTTCTCACATTTAAAATCTATATAACTATTTCAAATTACTAATAAACTGCACATTTTCGTTTATCAATTTCTATTTTGACGCGAGCGACTACATGTAAGAAGATTTAACAACATAATTTTATTTTAAAAATAATCGTTCAATCAAAAGCAGAGAACACATATATTACCTGGCGAAGCGTGACAGAAAAGGTGTGACGAACAGACAGACGGACGGACAGGCAGGCGACGGAAAAGCGACCCTTATGTGACACCTCTGCTTACAGCAGGTGACACAAAAATGAATGCATTGCGATATATGATTAGATTAGATTAGATTAGATTTTATTCAATTAAAATCTATATCTATATGTATAAGTCACGGTTTAGATTGTCGGCCACAAATACCAAAGTCGTTACAAATGGTACTTGTCAATCTCACGAGTGTTTAGCGCTCAACACACAAGGTTAGTTCCATGATTTGTTGGCTCAGTGTCAGAACCATGTAACTGGTTAAGTAGTATGCTACTTGTCTGCGGAGTGATATCGCAATAAAGCAGCAGATCGCCTGTCTCGTACTGACAATTTAAGTCACCATAATGACTGCAACAGTTCCCCCAAGGCAACCTAAGAAACATTTTATAAGATATCTTTTCATATTTCATATGTCTGATTTAATGTCCACTTCGGTATACGAACGAATAACATCCTTTTTGAAATAAGAACAATGCGATTTTCGTCTGATGAATTGAGAACCGATCAGCTCTCTTGGCATTTACGATTTGCTTGAAGATGTTCTGTTTTGCTGCCAGATAAACACTAGTAGATACTTATCATTATGAATGGGGTCATGTCATATCTAACTGACTACCATTAAGTCTAGGGTGCTGTGAACAGGTTCTGAAAGAGAGCTGTATCAGAAGTTCAAAGGTCTCTGTAAATCCGTAATTATGATTTATTCATGTTTTCTTCTTCATGTATCTGATCGCTCAGGTTGGTAACACGTACATGTATACTTCGAAGAATGGCTCATATACTTGAGAAAAGACACGTGACGCTGTTATACTATGTACTTGTTATCAAACTACGTATGTAAGATAAGATAAGATAAGATAAGATAAGATAATCTTTTATTATAGTGACATGTGTACGTATATATATATATCAACACATTTCATGTACAAATGCAAAATACACCCGGCCCAACGGGCCTATATGTCACCTTTTGCAAAATAAATTAACTTATATGGTGCAAGAAGAACATTGGTGAAAATATAATGAAAATAACTATTACAAATAAAATATGGAATTTAATTAAATGGCGGATTTTTGCATTAAGTATGAATACTGAATGTACTGAGCTACGGGGTACAAAATGTTTTCACTTCTAAATGAGATACAATTCTACGTTTATGGTATATGTCACACACACACACACACACACACACACACACACACACACACAACGCGTAATGAACTATTCCAGTGTGTGCGTGCGTAAATATGCGTGCGTATGCACTTTTACTTCCGGTAGCGTGCGAACTTTTCTACAATCTTTATATTTCTGTACGCCTACAAAGTATTAAGGCATAGGAAACTCGTTTTGAAGATGTGGCTAAAATGCATATATATTTAAGTTTGCATCTATGTAGCCAGATGTTCATAAATTCATATATACATATATATAAAAAACATATAAAAAAAGAACGCTTAAACTTAATGTTCGACCGCCATTTATGTCTTCTATTTTTTACCATTATCTGCGCTACTAATTCCAAGAGTCTCGACCTTATAACTTAAATGTTTGTAACAATTGATACGGTGCTTCCATACTTTTTGAGGCACCTCATTAGGATTACGAACTATCGGAATGGTGGTAGTTTGTTCTGTAAATAATTATTCCGACGTGCTGAAATTGTTCATTTTATTTCTTTTTTATTACCATGAAACGGATTTCAAAATAAAAACAGAGTACATAAAAGTCAGGTGTGATGGATATAACAATGGTAAATGAAAATAATTAGTTATTTTATGTAGGTATGTTCCATTCATTTCCTTGCTAAATATTATTGTGAATAATAGTAATGAAATACTGGAATGGTGGTACTTAATATATCTTTAGCAGTTTTTATAATTTCGCAACTGTTGTCTATTAAAGCAATAAAGAAGTTTATGCACACAATTCATGAGAGTACCTTTGGTATCTGAAGAAAATGCTTAAAATAATCAAACTATTAAATTTTAGAATACATGCGGAACGCATGACGTTAAATACGCCTTTGTAAATAAACGCAGTAGTCTGTGGTATGTAGAGATAATGTATTATAACAAATTGAAGCGCAAATGTTACCAACTGTTGTAAACAATTTATTCATTTTTATTTTATGTCGATTGAGAACCTAAACTCACCCCCGGTCTTTGTGTAGACCATTACTTGGCGCCTGGGAAAGCAATGGAATAGACTTTCCAATGATAGGTTTCAACACCGACCCGTCGTATTGGCCATCGTATACGTTACCAATGGACCAGGGCGCCCTAGTATATATCTCTTTATTCCCCATAAGTAAAGATTTTATTAGAGAAATACAGAATGATACATTGAACAAAAATGTTGAAGTGATTCATAAACATGAAATGAATGATAGAAATATTAACGGACCATAATATCTTGCCTAAACAAAATTAACGGTTATACGCAAAATTTGTTCAGGAGATTGTAGGAGAGACTCATGTAGGGAGTCGTGGGTTCGGTCCTCGGCCACGACATATGAAAGTCGCAAAAAATGATACTTGTGTATCTCCCTTGCTTGGTGTTCAACATATAAGGGAGATTTCAGAACTGGTTGGCCAGATGGCTGAAATATTTCAGCGGGATGTTCTTTTTCAGTTTAAACTTTATTTTTTAACATCGATTACGAAACAAGTTATCACAACTTATATTAATCACTCTTGATGGCTCTGATGGCAGCGTATGTGGTCACTATGGTGGGGCGGAACCGGACAATCCAGAAAAAAAACACGTGTCTGAACGGGCGACAATTATATCCTCTCACGTAAATAACCAGGCTTGAATTCCACCAACAATTCTTAACGCTAAGTAAAACTTAAATTCTTAAGCTAGGTAGACACACATTCCACCATTACTGTATTATGAAATATTCAAGTACACAACTAAGTTGAAATTAATTATTACCTTAATAACTAACAATAATTGTAAGAAATAAAACATTTGTGTATTTTTATTAGAGAAACGAATTCGACCCAGGAATCGAACCCGGGGGAACGCATTGGTGAGAAGCTAGCGCGTTACCACTACGCTATCCAGATATAGTTAAACCTAACACAACCAACACACACAAAATTTCGTGGCTTCTAGAAAAGAAATTACACACACACACACACATATATATATATAAATTATATGCTAACACTTTTTGCGTCTTCTGCTAAGTTGTCTGCGCCACGAGTATCCTTGAAATAGTATATTAGTATATGCAAAAAAAAAAAAAAAAAAAAAAAAAAAAATCTACACCTTGCAAGTGCTACACATACATTATGATTAAGAATGGCTTACAAATGCGTAAGAAAACACTAGATAATAATGCCTTCATTGACAATTTAGGGACCACATTCATTTGTTAATATTTGTAACAGTCAACGAATGGGTAACGAGTGCGTAAGATTTGAAAATGCAGTCAAACCTTGTCTTAAGTGGTCCGTTAAAGAAACAACAGAAAGTGGCCGCTTAAAAGCGATGACCGCTAAATAAAGTTTAAACATATACTAAATTGCTAGTTCAACAATATTTTAACTTACCGCTAATTGCAGGTAATGCAACGCGGGACAATCTGGAGAAAACCCACGTGTCTGAACGGGCGACCACTGTACCCTCTCGCGTACATGACCAGGAATTGAACCCGGTACTCATTGGTGAGGAGCGAAGCGCGTTACCACTACGCTATCCAGGCATAATTAAACCCAACACACATATATGAATAATTATATACATAACTACAACCTATTTCGTAGTGCTGTTAGAATACGTATAAAAAGGACATAATTTTTTATAGGTTAACACCTTTGGCGTACTTTACTTTGCAAGTTGACCGCTTAATGCAGGTGACCACTTGTACAGGTTCAGCTGTATTATATAAATTAGAAAATCCATCGGAGGGCGATCGAATGGAATGCTCACCCTTGTCTACAAGTAATGTTAACTGAGGCAGATCAAAGCGATGTATTGGCGAATGCCCTATGCAGGGGCCATCGCAAGGCATTTGAGAGTGTAGGAGAGCAGCATTAGTTAAACATTATAATCGAGTGTAAAACAATAAGATTTGTATCAAGATGATATATAGTTGCATGATATCATAAAATAAATATTCAAAATAAAATAAAACATGAGTTTAAGAGCTTTCTAAGCATCAAACACTTACTTTGATTGTCGAGGTTAAAGTCAATTTTCCTATAATTCTTGAATCAA
Organism: Solen grandis; assembly: GCA_021229015.1. NCBI lineage: Eukaryota > Metazoa > Mollusca > Bivalvia > Adapedonta > Solenidae > Solen > Solen grandis. The sequence goes on along the minus strand of CM037786.1, from coordinate 60,908,824 downwards.
CTCCTGTCTGTCGCCTGCTTTCATCGTCTGTATTATTATACGGGCAGACACTCATGAGTGATAGTAATGCTTATACTTAAAAATGAATATATTGATGTCTATAAAATAGAAGAAAGGGCCGTCAAAATGTCTAAACACTTTTACTACTACGAGATTTTCATCAATTTGAAGTACAAATCATATTCTAAAAATAGTTTATCAATATCATGGCGAGTCTTTCTCTTTAAATTTGAACGGTCCCGGTGGCCTAGTGTTTAGAGGCTTAGCCCCGGAATCGGGAGGTCGTTCGTGTGTTCGTTCCACGACCGCGACATACCAAAGTCATAAAAATATGGTACTTATATAGCTCCCTTGCTTGGCTGCCAACATGTAAGGGTAGTTCCAGGACTGGTTGGCCTGGTGTCAGGATATTGTGACTGGGTGTGGTATCATGCCACAATGCCACGTCTTCGGCGAATGACTACAGTTTTGCAGCACTTTATCTGTCTCAAGTAGATATCGTCTCCAAATGATTGAAATAATATTTGTGGGACGTTAAAGTAAATAAATAAACAATATGTGCGAAATATTCACAGTAGTATCATATGAGAAAAAAAAGATGATATTATCTTTCCGTCCAGAGACAGTTCTTTGGAGAGATTCCCCCGCAATCACATGAAATTACTCACTTCTGGCTCTACAAATACAACGCTGAAGAAATTTATTGAAAAAGAAACAATACCTGACTTAGCGAAACATGCAGTTTATTGCACGCCGTGAGCAATTCGGTGTCACACTAACGGTTTATTAATCCAGTTAAATAGCTCTCCATGGTTTATGAGACAATACCACTGATATTAACATACCTTTAAGCTTTGTAACGTATTATTATAGAACCTTTGGAAATTTCTGACAGTGTGAAGTAACACACACTGTCTGGTTTTTCATATTGTGTAACAGAAATATTTATCTTGTTTACAGGATATTTTAGAACAGAAATTTGTTATTTATAATACGAAATGATTAAATTTAAATAGCTTTAGAATTGAAATATATAAAATAGTACGACTAAAAAGATATTACTGGATGCCTTTTTTGTTACTTGCATAGATAATTTAGAAATCTACATAAATTTGAGAAAAAAAATGTTAGTTTATTTTTTACAAATCAATTTTATAAAGTCAAACACGCTTAGATTTTTATAATAATATTTATTTATTATATCTATATAATGAATTCAACGATAATTGAAACGGTTGCATTTTCCAAAATGTGATTCTCGCCCCCATTTACCAGAAAAGTGTGGCCTACTTACAAGCTTTAACTGTGGACCATTGGGCTCAGGTAAAGTGTAACACCTGTTGTCAGTGCCTCAGTAGTAGGTTTTATAACTAGTCATTTATTTAATTGTTAAATATTGCAAACACAGTTAAGTTCACGAGTTTAGGCCAGGCGGTTCATTGAATATGTGTTATTCAGTTTGATAACTACAGTTAAGTTCACGAGTTTAGCGCCAGGCGGTTTCATGTGAACTACTGTGTTATTCAGTTTGATAACTACAGTTAAGTTCACGAGTTTAGCGCCAGGCGGTTTCATGTGAACTACTGTGTTATTCAGTTTGATTTTATTTTCAATTTTATTTATTTAATTATTAATAATGTATTACAGAAATGTTTATCTTACAAAAGAGGACTTTTCAGTTGGATTGTAAAATTATAGATATTGGCTTCTTTACACTCCAATGACCTCACTCATGCCAATAAGATATAAAACCACCGCCACGGTCAGTGTTTGGAATAGATTTCTTCTCCCAAGTCTCATCTTTTTAACATAATGAAATAAAATACTCAATATGCAATATTTCCCAGGATGTTTTCTGAAAGTTTAAGTTTCCCATTATATTTTGATATACAAAAGTGTTTTCCTTGATGAACGGAGTTTTGAATCTTTGGGTATAATATATAATATGACATCGCGAAAAGATGTGTGTACTTTTATTAAGGTAAAGTCCCTGTAATGATTCCTCTAAGTCTTGGACCGCTTAACCTCTACCAAGAAAACCAAGGTACCCTAATAAACATTGGGAAACCTTGGTTATCTCCGTGAAATGCCATGAGGTCCGAAATATAGCGGAACCATTGCAGGGACTTTACTTTAAACAAGCGATTCGTTTGAATATTTTATGTCATTAATCATTTTTTTTTTCACTCAGGAATAACTGAATTTCATTTACGCGTAGTTGTAATAAAAACAGTTTTATATCTTATTTTGAAACGTTTAACTATGCTTTATGCTTATCTGTTAAATGCTTAAAGCTGCTTTTCATCCTATATTATATCATTTTATATATTTTGTTTTGACAAAATAAAGAAAAAAAAATAAACATAAACAAAACCAAATAAATATAGATATTTATTTACATTAAAAGCATACCCCCACCAAGAAAAGGAATTGCATCATGAGTTTTGTTTCCCTTTTTAGCTCGTCTGTTTTCATAAAGAAAAAAAATCGAGGTATTTTTATACTTTTAACCGTCTGTTATCAAACTTCAAATACTTGTTCACTACTACAAGGGCTACGTTTTCATCAAGGACATAACTCTTATATACATTTTTTCCATAATTTATTTCATCCCCTTAAAAAAAAAATGCTTTTGCATCTGCATGCGGTTCTCTTTTTGCGTTTTAAATTTGTCTCAAGTTGATGGCAGACTCATTTCAACGTAATGGGATTTTCTTCGGCGAAAAGTAATTTTTGATATCAAATCTCATTTTATATCAGAATGTTCGTCAAATTACATATAAATCTTAGACTTCAGTTGAAAACATATATAGTCAAGGCAACTTCAGAAATCCTATTAGGAGACGTCTATCTTCATACAATGCTCTAGATGACGGTTTTGTGATCGAATTTGTAATAAAATATTCGTTGACAAAATTCTAAGAATATGCATATTTTTTGAAAGATGGCAATTTGTCTTGGCAGAGCATACACAAAATTTCCATTTGAAGGAAAAAGAACGACATCGGATGAAGAAGGATTGTCTAAAACTGCAAACTGTGTCCTAATTCTTTGTCTAAAACTACAAACTGTGTCCTAATTCGTTGTAACAATTAGCTGTCAGATATTATATCCTCAACAATTATAATTGTGATAGTTTCTTTAAACCCAAAGTGATATTAAATCTTAACTAGTTTCATCAAACCCTTAAGTTGTTAATAAAGTAAAACTAATGAAAAGTTGTCCCAACAGATTTATTTAATATTTTACAAGGTAACATATAGTTATCATTTTCGGTTTTGGTGGTTGCAATTATTTATTTAAGTTGTACCTTTATACACATATTTAGAACACAGCGTGAACTCATAAATGTTGAAGGTGACCTTAAGAAAACAATACAGTGCATTATGTATACTTGATTGTAACTTCTTATTAGATAATAAGAATAAAACAGGGTCTAAATTTGATTTTATTAAATACGACTAGTTTAAGATGCCCATCACTTTGAAATTCCAATGTTTAAGACACGAACTAGTTAAATATAGAGATCCGATTCCTATCTATTTATCGTGAATTGCACCTTTGATTGTCATGGCTGCACGTTTTGCGATTAAATGCGTTCGTTGTGTCAGTAATATTCTCACTGTATGTTTATCTCAGCATGCCCGATTATTTTATTCCTGCTCATATTAAATGATTAAATTAAAATAGAAACCATCAGTCGAATGTTTGTTCATATTAATGTCGATATCCTGTCTGTGTGATTCGTTTGAACTTCAAGCTAACCAACTTGCTTTCCTCACATTATAAAAGAGTTTAAACAGTATCAATTCTATCACGTAATTGTCAACATTATTATTGGTAAGAATTATTTCATTTGGTACAAATGGTACCATCGGTATAGACATGTGTAATCATGTACATAGATTGTCTGATTACATTATCATGCTTCCACTAAATATGATATTACAAATATATATAAGTCTGTCCAGTGACTGTTTTATTTGCACAGTTAGTATCAACATTGCTAAAAGAAAGAGCTGGTTTTTGTGTCAGATTTGACGCGGTTACGAAACAACACTATGTACAGAGCATATAACAGTTATTCAGTATTTGTGTTTAAAAAATGATACAATTGCACAGTTTGCGAGAATTTATGGTGAATTTATCGGATAAATCTAAAAATAGTAACTTTTCCGGGAAACACCGTATAGTGTTGGTGTTGGTTCTCAGATTAATCTTGCAGCCACGTTACATGAGTGTTAAAAAACCACGAAATCGGTCGGTAATTTGTCCCCATTTTAACTATACAGCTCCAATTCTAATATTTGAGAGAGTTATCCAATTTATCTTTCGAGATTATGTTGATACGAACGCTCGGAAGGAAGACACTGTTGCCTGGATAATCACGTATGCATACAACATAAGGTCCACTTGAAAATCATGGTGTATGGTCCTAGGCTAAGAAAACCCTCATAGCTGTATGCAGTAATACGTCGTGGGATTCCTGACTTCATTCGTACCCGTTTCAATGTAAATATTGCCATACCAATAACGGGAAACGGATTCTACAGCCTACATTTAACCTTTGCAATATTACAGATTGACCATACCACGTTGTATATGACGTCATTTTAGCTATTACGAAAAGCATATTTTGCATCGTTTCAAAAGGAAAAAAACTACTGTATTATATGACTTTATCAATTCTAATTTTGTATAGCGCAAACGAAGCAGAAAATTGTGCTCTGCATCTATCTCCCAATGATTCTTTCCGAGTTCGTGAAATTTTGTTTGCTAACACGTAAAGCACATTACTAATAGAGTTTTCCTGAATATTAGGAACTTCTGACGTCATATACCACGTGTTATTGCCACACTGATATTATAAGTCTTTTGTCGTTCCTGTAGACTTTGCTTAAAACTGCTATGCAGGTAGCAATAAAACTATCATTGTTCACAACAATTAAGTTTTCATTAATAGGTACTTCCTGCATTATTTTCCAATGCTGCAAATACCCCCCCCCCTTTGTGTGTTAAACTTAAACCAAGTTTAACATTCAATTTCGTTTGAATTATTTAACACTATGACATCGGACGCTAATAGATGGTCAGTTCCCCTAGAAATTCTTTCCCGGAATTATACTGAATATACTGAAAATTTAGCACGCATCTATGTAGTTAACTAGGAACGGCGGTGGAAGACAGAAAGAAATCGTAGTTAATTCATCACGGAGACCGTGCTCGACCCAGGTGGGGATCGAACCGACAATCCTTGGCTTCACAGCCAATCGCCACCAAGGCCGGTTTATTTTTGTGAAACCCATGTTTCCTTTCCTGTGGCAGGGCAACGTGACATGGTATAACACATATCTATTCAGACAAATCCTAGCAGTACTAACATTCCCGCGAAATCGCGGGACTTTTTCTAGTTATGATGGAAATAACAGTCACGTGTTAAATAGAAGTATGCCCTGTCATCTCCCTTTCCCGGAAATTGAAAAGACATATGCGAACAACATAAAACCAGATCAGCCTGCGAGTAACTCGCAGGCTGATCAGGTTTTATGCTGTTCGCTGCTCCTCAGTGGTATGGTAATGAGGAATTTATAATTAATTTGGTAAGGTTTAACTGTGGTTTTCTGCAGATCAGGCTTTATGTGGTACCTACTGAATGCGTCAAAATGAGTCTATATGAGGGAAAGGGTTAAGAGGTATGAACTAAAATTTTCAGCGATAAACGTATGTGTAGCGTATTTTGGATAGTTTATGTGTACAATATAACTGGCGTGTAGGCAGCGCACGAGAAACATATGAGAGTAGTAAGCGTATGTCACCTTATGTCTCCACCAATGTAGCGTATATGAGTGAGCAGCGTATACTAACTTGTTAATAACGTATGTGAGTTTATGAGCAACGTATGAGTCAGTCCAAAAACAACTGATAAATGTATGGCAATGAGACCCTATATTGTATATCTATAAATGACTTCGTGCGTTTTAAGTTTTCGGTTTTCACAAATGTCAACCTCAGTTAAATATCAGTTAAAAACTTAATGCAGCAAAGCTACTAATTACTATGGTACATTTATTTCTTTGAATATTATTGGAACGGTTGAATATTATAGAGGAATGTGCCGTCAACGGCATTTTGTGCCGCAAGCCTCAATAACTGGTAAATTGTGGGATAGTAACTAATTATTGCAAGTTAGCATTTACAAAAAGTGTGCGCAAATTTGACTATCACTGTTAAATAAATTCCAGGAGCTGATATATCGTGTTTTAGCCAAATTGAGTAAAAATGCCGTTTTGACATTTATACAGAGTTCTATCTGTAATAACATACGCCATGCTCATAATTTTATCCGATTGTCTATTGTTTCTTTGTTTGTTTTAACGTCACACCGACAGTTTTTTTTAATTTTATTTGTAGATGTGTCTACCTGAGACAAATATAGTGCTGCCACACTGTAGTATCACGCCGCAGACATGTGGCATGATACCACACCCAGTTACATTATCCTGACACCGGGCTAACTAGTCCTGGATCTAGCTTTATATGCTTAGCGCTAAGCAAGGAAGCTATACCAATACCATTTTATACGAATTTGGTTTGTCGCGGCCGGGGATCGAACCCGCGACCTCCAGCTCCAACCGACTTCCTTTATATTTCCACAGTTAGTAAGATATAGAGAATACTAGGTTAGTGTTGGATAAAGATAAGTTTATCCTGCTCGGCCAAGAAAATATAAACCGCGAGCCTTGATTTATCCTATCATTCTAACTAATAATCTGATAATTTTAAATTAGACACGAAAATAAAAGAAAAAAAATCTGGATTCTCCCAACTATCTGCCCTTTAGTATTCTTCCGCGTGTGCAAGCAAACAAACCGTTCTGCGTACACACCTAAGTAGTCCCAGGATTTAAAAAACGGTTATAACAATTCACGAACTTTTCGAAACTTTTTATTAAGCATATGCGTTTAGCATTTTCAACTTTCAAATACTCGACAAGAAAAAATATATTTAAAAAGAATAGTATCTTACACGGTTGAGCCCAATACACAAAACACATTTGAACTCAAGAAAGTAGTTCCGATGACGTCAGAGTACATAAAATTTCACGAATGAGTATAAAGCTAAGTTTATTCGATAGGCAGTTTATACCACGATGTGAGTCTGATGATAGGATAAAAGTCTACATTCATGTACCTTCATGTATGATACGATACAACACTGCTATGTAAACACAATATGTATGAAATCCAATACTATTATATTAACATGACTAATCATTTTTGACGCACTTCTTGTTTTACTACAGCCGTTATATAGATTATTTACAAAAATAATCTAATATGCTAAAACAACCCATTATTAATTTTTGGTCCATCCATGTTTTTTTTTTTTTTTTTTTTTTTCGGAATATGTTATGTAAACAAAAGATAACTCTACACGCATTGATGTGTCTAAAGTATATAATGTTGAACAGTTTTAGCGGTCTTTAGAAAGGACTGGATCCAGTCTGATAATGAAACATGGATAGCCACAATGGGCTTCGGTGTTATAATTAACATGGCCAAATTATGAGGAGCATGCATTTATAAAGGACATAATTATATTTTGTCTAATACCATGTTATCAGAAAAGTAGTGGTTGAAATAAATGTTTTATTATCTAAATATTGTTGAGTTTTTTCTTCATTTTTGCCCACATAATTTTTCGTATTATTAAAGTTCATGTACTCCGCGCAACTATCATCAATAGTTCATGTACTCCTCGCAACTATCATCAATAGTTCATGTACTCCTCGTAACTATCATCAATAGTTCATGTACTCCTCGCAACTATCATCAATAGTTCATGTACTCCTCGCAACTGTCATCAATAGTTCATGTACTCCTCGCAACTATCATCAATAGTTCATGTACTCCTCGCAGCCATCATCAATAGTTCATGTACTCCTCGCAGCTATCATCAATAGTTCATGTACTCCTCGCAACTGTCATCAATAGTTCATGTACTCCTCGCAGCTATCATCAATAGTTCATGTACTCCTCGCAACTGTCATCAATAGTTCATGTACTCCTCGCAACTATCATCAGTTCATTGTACTACGATTTTAATGACTTGTGAGAATACGAATGTAGGTTTACTCACAATACAATAGAGATCATTTGTGAAACCCTACATATTTGTGCTTGGCACATACTGATTTTCTGAAAGAAAATACACCTAATGTTTATAGTATATCTAATGAGAAATTATATGAGGGGTTAATGGGACAAGGTTATTCAGCGTACATAACTATTGCGTAAAATACAGTCTGTTTATTGCTCAAATTACGGAATGGCGAATGCTAGTGTGTCTGATTTTATTGCAAACATATTTACATCATGTTTATATTCATAACTACACTATGTCTCTATCATGCTACATGTGGACCTCCTAATATATCATGAGCCATACTTATGCAAGTACAATTTCGTGTTCACTCCAATCAAACTTCTACCATTTTTAATTACCTTTCATTTTCTTTTAATGTTATTAAGGACACAAATAGTGTTGATACATTAAAATTGTTATACCAACTATAAATGTTTATACAGGTCATCCGTAGCTAATTTCTGGTCCCGTATCAGTGCTGCATCTGAAATGAAATGCGGTTCAATAAAAGGCTAGCACTACGAGCAGCAGTTGTTTTCAGTTTCAGTTTTATTTCAAAGAGCCAGAAGGTCGTCCGACCCATGCGGCAAACATAAAATTACATAATATGAACATGACGGTAATGTACAAATGTATATAAACGCATGTAGAACATAAACATAGTACAAAAAACATAAATATAGACTTTCACATCAAATGCAACACAATACATGTACAAATCGATACAAACGTATATAGATCACATAACATAACATAACATACTTGATTGATTAAAATATTAATTAAATGAATTAATCCGGGACCGGATTCCCTTATCGAAACGAAATATAAGGGAAAGTGCCGGAATATAAAACAAAGTAATACTATATATAGCAATACAAAAAATCAGCAGTTGTATAATCTGGTTTTGTAATTATTATTAAATAAACGCATGTATGCTAATTACCAATTTTTAATGATATAAGAAGTCCGTTTGTGAAACAAACTATGTTGGAATGTTGAATCATTATTATCACTACGCTGTGTGCAAGAATAGAAACATGATACCAGCAGTCGCATCGGAAGTTCCAGATATGACAAAATTAATGTGAAATCATGAATTTTCGTGGAACACTAATTCGTCGCATGATTATTACAATGTTCTAAGTGATTTTTTTTTTTGAAAAATGAGATTTTTATACCGTTGGAATCGTGGAAAAAAGACCTATTTGAATATGGTTTTAGAATTGTATAATTCATTTTAGTTTTTGAAATTCTTAATCACACAATGTTCTATCTTGCTGTAAATTTACACTCATGCAAGAATTACATTGTTCTAAGTGACAATCCAATAGAATGGCACGTTTTTGTCACATGATTACAGATGTTGATTATTACAATGTTCTAAAAGAAGTTTGCCATGAGTTTTCGCGACAAAATATTTACATGCATGATGCTGAACACAAACTATTATTCTCATGATTGATGGTAAGTTAACCATTTTATTTGAAAAGATTTTGCTCTTTAATTGTGTTTTAACTATTATACATTACAGACTAGAAATGACAGTCAGATATAAAGCTGTAACTGTTGTGGAATTTGCTTTTATTGTAAACTTGAGTAATTTCGGATATCAAACATGCGGATAGTTATTTTCTCACTGTCAAAGCTATTGTTATAATGATATTGTCTTATGATATATTATTACATTTCATACACTCCTGCAACATTAGAAGAAGGTCGTAACTAATGTTGGCATAACTTTTGGCCTATTTTATGAATGTTTGTTTGTATTAGGCTAGCGTTGTGCTCAAATGTGATAAAATATTAAAGTTAATATTCTTATAATATGGTTATTCTAAACGGTTTACATAACGTGTATTAATATAACTTTGTGCCTAATCAAATCTTTAAGATGACGTTTATTTTTGCAGAGCAGCTGAGCTATGTTATTGCGACTAATAGTGCTTTGGTCAGACTCGTGTGTCCCACAGAACAAAAACTCGATAATGTGTACAGCAATAAAGTCGTTTTTGTCTGGTAATTCAAATGTACAGAGCATAATTCAAAAGTTCGGTACCCCAGGACATTCCGCCATTCAAGAAATTGATAACGCTCATTCCCATATCGAGAAAACTCTTAAGGTATCCGCTGTGTACAGTCCGCTTAGTTTGATGAGAATACTGAAAACCCATTGTGGCTATCCATGTTGCAACTCTCCCATGTGTCCGATTACCAAAAGGCTTCTAAGTCGCTGAACTTTAAGGACATTCCCTTTTCAAAGATCAAGTCTTTACAATGTGTAAAAGGTTGCCCATTGTTAGCCAAATTCAAGCTGTCGTTTGAGTCTGAGGGGTACATTGAAGTATCGTTGTTTGCAAATTTTACAAGATCTAAACAAGAAACATGTTTGCCTAAAGTCAAGAAAGCTACAAAAATACCTCAGATCTCAAAAGAAAAACTTAACGACATCGAAAGCATGTTGAAATTCATGCCCTCTGATGATGTAAAGTACCTAGAGAATCTGTGCAAAATTGGGCGTTGTCGTTTAGCTAAAAATTGATGAAATCTCCTAGAGAAGATCTGATATTCCATGAAAGGATATTTTGTGTTAATTTGGAATTGTTAAAACAATTTTAATAGTAGATATTCAAAAACGGCGTTTGTACACACATATTTTGTATGTTAAATTGTTACAAATCAATGTTTTAAGAGTTTTATATGTTGAAATGTTTTGAGTTAAACGATGTTATAATGTTTCAAAATAAAAATTAAGAAACAATGAGAGTTTGTAAGCAAGAGGACCCAATAGTCATTGGTCTATCATCTGAGATACACTGCAACCACTGGGTCTTTATAAAATAAAGCACCTAAAGGGTGTGGCCAATTTAACTGAAGGGAAATATTTTGAAAAAAACTTGGCAGAAGACCACAAATTTATGCTATATATCAAATATCAAAGCAATTGGCCTTGCTGTTCTATGGTTTGAACAACATAGGTAAATGAATATTAGGTGATGTTATGTACCGAATATCGAATTTCTAGGCCTTGAGGTTTGGAACAACATTTTTCTCTATAGGTTTCCATTGCAATCAGTATTCTACATAGAGTGGATGTTTTAACTTCCCTGTCAAGTTTGATTGAATTTGGCTAAGTGGTTTAGAAAGATAAGAAGATAAGATATTTCTTATCATAATTATCAAAATTTAATGCTCATTGCACAGCAGCAAAGCTGATATCACTGTGCATTGTATTTTTAGAGTTTTTGCTCTTAATTAGGTTTAAAGGTCATTGCTCAATAATTATAAAAATGATGATGGCTTGAAACTTGCAATACATATTCATTATCAAAAGGGCAATACAATAACAAAGCTGATATTCACTTAGAAGTTTTAATTACCTATCTGTCTGATCAAATCAAAATACTCTCATTAAATGTATGTGGATTAAAATCGAAACAATTAATTCCTGCATTTAACTCTTATATAGACAATTTTGACATCATTGGAATGCAAGAAACAAAAACCGATTGTCTAGATGAGGTAGCGTTTGATAATTTTGATATTTGTTTTCAAAATAGGAAAAATAAAGTCAAACGTAAATCGGGGGGAATCTGTCTAGGTGTAAAAAAAAAATTGTCACCTTATATTTCTGTTGTTGAAACTGACTGTGACTTTGTTTTGTGGTTTGTTCTGTCTCACACATTCACATGTAGTGGTGACATATTGTATGGTATTGTTTATTTACCGCCTGAAAATTCAAATTATGCACGCGAAGACCCATTTTTGTCACTGCAGCATGATGTTAACACCTTCTCGGATAAATATGAACAGATGTGTTTATTTGGAGACTTTAATAGTCGTACAAAATGTATGCCTGATTATATTGAAACTGATCATCACTTTTTTCAAGAGATAGATGTAGAAGACTTAAATAGTGACTTTATCCAAAGCTTTCATGAAAGTAATTTAAATTTGAAAAGAAATACTGAAGACAAAAGTGCTAATAATTATGGACATAAATTTATAGATTTTATCCAATATAACAATTTGTTCATATTAAATGGACGAACCCCAGGTGAACTCGATGGCAAAGTTACATGTAAAAATGTCAGTGTGATCGATTATTTTGTTTGTACTCCAAACTTGTTCAGAAATGTTTTAGAGCTGAAAGTAGACACATTTTGTCATTTATTATCTGATGTACATTATCCAATTTTTACAGTTTTTCGATTCCAAAATAATATTGAGTTATTTGGTTTGGATATCAATAGCAGTAAAACAGATACACTACCAAAGCTATGGGATGAAAATAAAAAAGATGAATTTCTTAGAAATATCGACCTAGATCGAGTAAACGAAATATCAAACAGTCTATCCTATATCATTGAAAGTAATGAAGACAATACTGAGAAAATAAATAATATTGTATTAGATGTAATCAAATGCATAAAAGTCGAGCATCTAGCACCCGTAGGAAGTGCTCTTGTAAGCTCGCCTGAGCACGAAGTTCTCATTGTAAGCTATTGTGATGGGTGGCTGTCCATCGTCCGTCGTTCTGTGTCGACATTTTAGTAAATCTGGGTCATGTAGGGTAAAAAAAGACTAGGTCACCAGTTCATATCTTAGAAAATCCTTATTTACACTGTAGAGGTCACAATACATTTGTGACTTGATTTTGATGAAACTTGGTCAAAATGTTTGTAATGCCTATATCTAGAACAAGTTTGAATCTGGGTCCTGTCGGATCAGAAATAACTGTTGATGCACTCATGCACACATTCATTCACGCACGATGATAGACGGTCCAAAACAAAATAATATAAAATATTATGAAACTCATAATATCCAAGCAGTGTTTATGTAAACAATACAATGTTCTAACTGCCTATTTTGCGAGAAAAGTTAATATTATACTGTTCTATATGACAAAGAACATTATAATAATCAGGTTTTTGTTAAAAAAGTTAGCGACATGTTCTATCTTAAAACAGAATGTAGATAGTTTTTAAAAAGTTAAATGAAAAAGATAAAAATAAAAACATGTATTTAAAAGAGCTCATCAAAACCAACATGATGCTGTTGTTTTTTTTTTCTGAAAAAAATCGGTTGAATATGAAGGTTTTATAGGAATAAAAAACTTTGAAGTCGATTTTCTCCAAAGTGCAAAAAAGTTAGTTAGAACATTGTAATAATCCCACAACGAATTTTCCTCGGTTTCGTGGAGGGGTTTATCCACGAATATTTATCCCCACGAAAACCTGTCTCTTATATAGACCTTACGTTTTCTAAAACAGAGATCCACAAAATTCCCCTTAGCTACATATTCAACGAAATTTAATGTCAATGAAAATTAATGATTTTACAGTTCACATCTACTCTGCATTTAGACGTTATTATGAACCCTACCTCTCAAATTCTAGTAAGTTTGGATGTTGTGTGGCTCCTTTGGGCACATATACCGGTACATTCCAAACTATTCCTCTATACTAGAGAACATGTGTTATGTCATCGGGGATGAAAAACATGTCCCTGTAGTGTGTATTATGACATCAGACAGACGTCTAAATATAGCCTTTACCTGTACCTGGATATAACTTCGATGAGTGAGACACGCCAATACTTTATTTTTAACAATCAAGTCTATGCAAAGCAAGTTTCAAAGCCTGTCATGATATGTTAATGTGCTGAAGGATTTATTTTGACATGTAAATATTTTAAATTTTTTTTTTTTTTAAATCTTCTATTTTTTTTTTTTTTTTTAAATCTTCAAATAATATGTATTTGTTTTTCGTTTAAGATAGTATTAGTCAAATAACTCATGTTTGAGTAGCGATACACATTTTATAGTAGATGTATGTATATGATCATATATAACCAAGATTTCTTGGTATTGAGGAGAAATTAAGTACAGGTAAACCGGTGAAAAGAGAGGATTTATATCCGGTAGTCCGTATTACTATTTCCTTTGCTTACACCTTTATCGTGTATAAAACACAAAAGGTGTTTAAGAACTGTAAGTCAACATAAATTTACCCAATAAGTAAGTAATAAGTAATATACAGCTTTCTGTACTGAACGATATTTGACATCAAATACGTAGAGATTGAGATGACGGTCTACTGCACAGGACGGAGGTAAAAACTAGAGTCCTTTTTTTATATTCAAAATCAGCAAGTATTAAAAAATAAATACAGTATATTAAACAGATATGTTAATTACGCCTCAGTAGGCGGAAATACTGGAAAGCCATAAAACTGACATAGCGGATTAAGAAAAATTATTTGCCGTTAGATGACCAAAGGTATAATCAGTGAAATCATTGCAGTGTCAAACATAGAATTTGAAATAAATTAATCTGCCATAACACATACCAGTATGCAAATGACACAGTTTTGTATCACTTCATATATCATATGTCAATAATTAAATAATAAGGAATTAAAAAAAACAGAAAAAAGGGTTGTAGCGCAAATTATTCGGCTGAATAATTTACCGCTACAACATACATTTAATTACCTTATTCCGAGTTGTTGAGGCTCTATAAAAAACTACGGAGAATATATGTTACACTACATTTTTTATTGCATTTATCATCAACTTCAAAACCAAAACTTATGTGTTACCTTTTTTTCTGTAGAAATGCATTCGCTTTCTAAGAGGTTTCATCAAAATCTATGTAAATATTATTGTAAGTTGTACATATACCGTTCATGTCAGGAAATGTTCATATCGCACCGTTCTTGTTGCACTCTCATAGTAGTTACATATACTATAATAATTTCCTTTTCATGGCAATAAATGCTTCTTGCACTCATGGTTTTTGGACTCACCCAGTGCAAAGTTATTACCGGCTATTAATGCACCTTTTATGTGACTTTTCTTTTTGAAGTATTATTTAATATGTTATTCATTTGAAATGCTTTGAAGACATTATTTATTATAACCTACACTGGTTTGACGCATGCATAAATGCTCCTACAGCAATGGCTTTCTTTGCCATTTATATGACGCGATTTGATATAGTTTTAAGTATGGAAATTTATCTTATGATTTTCTATGATATACTGAAATACATTGTATATCAGTGATATATAATTCATATCTAACTGTTTGAAACTGAGTGAGATACAGATTTTGGTTCCCATTCTGTAAATTAAAATATATAGCAAAGTGGTACGTTAAACAAATTAAGGTTTCCATGATGTTATAATTTAATACATTATATAATTCGGTGTCATTTGGCTCCAGTTTGGTAATGTCTGAATAGCTTAATGCAAAAATTAATAAAACGAACATAAGATGAAAAGAAAATGTGTTTGTTTTGAGTGAATATGGATTTATATATCTTTTATACTCGCGCAACGCGCTTGTGAAAATATTGCAACTAGTACAGTACCACCTCTCGATGAAATATATTTTATATCCACCCAAAGCAAACACATATCCTCTATATATAAATTCTGAGGAAATATTAAAGGAACTATAAATGTATCTGAGTAAAATAATTTCTATAAAGTGCTTATATCTGATATTATATACAGTATCTGCTTACTTATAGCATATATTAATTTATTTCAATTTTTACTCTTAGTCGCTTTGCTCTCATTTGCCCGGATGTTATCATTTATGCACTTAATGAAGGAGGAAGAAATGATTGATAAAGCAATTATCATAATGCTCAGCCTAGTCAAAAAGTTAAGCGTTGATAAACGAATGATAAATTGCACAATATGGAAGGAATATTGCTTATCACCACAGTTTTACCATTAAATGTAACACCATGTCGGGTTTTTATGTGATAAGTTCACATTTCAACAACATTTTCATTGAGCTTTGAGTGGAAATATTATAGATCACACAATATCCGAATCAAGACAGATTGAAAATAACATTAAACGTGTCTACCCGTAATCCTGTATGGATTATGAAAAACTCAATAAAAGCTCACTTAACTGTCTGGTATGAATTAAACTTCGAGGAATAAAGTATAAACCAATAAACGAAAAATAATTCTGGAATTGTCTCCATGGAGTTGGTTTATTGATACTGATATTTTGTATACATACATTGCACCATTAGCGTGATAAATGTGTTGTTAAGTCGCTGGCAGACGCCTTGAATCCGGAAAGATCCATCATGACTTCATAAATGTATTCTGTTTAAGCGTAGCTTTAACAGATGGTAATTAATTTCATGTTTGTTATATCTTACTAAATCCTCTTCCTTCTAAAATAAGTAATATTTGATATTGAATGCATTACCCAACACATATATATTTTGGTACATGAACATAATTCTTAAGTTTAAAATCACTACTGGGTTAAAGTGTGTGATATACAGCTTACCACCGTATTGTTTGATATCCTACAGTTGACTCTTACCCACATTATATACACTGTTTGTGTAAAAATAAGCGTTTCGGAATTTCTTTTGATGTATGTGGGAGCCTCCGTGGCCGAGAGAGTAAAGTCGCTGAATTTAACACTCATTCAGCTTCTCACCGCCTGGGTTCGAATCCCGGCAGGATCATTCGGATTTTCATGTGAGGAAGCCTTCCAGCTGCCTTGCGGTAGGTCGGTGGTTCTACCCGGATGCCTCCGTGCATTCGGGGTCTTCCTCCATCTGTAATAAGTTGGACGTAGCTATATGACTGAAATACTGTCGAAGCGATGGTAAACTCAAATAGTCTAGTCAAGTCAAGTCTTGATGTATGTGGATGCTTGGATACTGTAACTAGTTTCAGACAGTGAAATATTATACCTTTTATCATCGTCTCTAGAACTGTGTTTCTCTCCAAGAGATTTTGCTTGATACATAAATGCAGCTGAGCAAATCAAACTAAAGAAATTAATTTATTGTAAAATCGTAGTGGTATCCAAGCATAAATGTTTAAAAACACATTTCCAGTATTTTTCTCCTTATCACAAAGGATAAAATAAAAACAATAAGATGGTCGGTCCCTCACATATGAGTTTTATATACAGTATATGAGTATTATATATTATACAATGTATTCAATTTGTTTGTTTGTGATCTATAATGTACATAGAGTAGCTGAAATTACTGTTATATGTAAAAGAAAGTTTTACAAAGTTACGCAACAGTTTAAAATAGACACCACCTTTATTCCAATACTGGTTACCCTTGAACTGTGAATGGGTCTGGTACCCCTTTCATTTCTGAAAAATTAGCGTTGTCTTTTCTCAAAATTGTGAAAAAAAAGTAGCGCCTTTGCTGCTAATATTGCGAAGAGAAAATCTGGGTAATGACAGAATATCTTGCATTTTCTGCTAAATGGTAGGGAATGGTTTATATTTTCAAGATACTGAGATATTGTGGAAGAGAAACACCTTTGAAATTGATTCAGCTGAGTAGGAAGAGTTGTGAATCTGTTTTCAAGAGTCCCTTCTAAATTGTGAATGGGTCCTTATAGAAGGAAAAAAATCGCTGCTGATATGTTTCTCTCAGTTCCTTAACTAATAGGAAAATACAAAAATGATGAATAACACTTTTTCAGAAGTGTAAGTTTGATATGTGTTAGTAGGATACAAAAGAATAATGCCACATATGTTTTTATATGGAGAATAGTTGTTGATATTGAAAAAAAATCAGGGGCAGATAACTCATAAGATATTGTTAGTATCTCACTTTGATGGGCTAATTTCATCTATTATTAGAGAATAACCTTCAGAAAGATCAAGGATAGTATCGGTCCTTTTGCCAGTTGGCAGTTCCAAGGTCTCTACTTTATGTCTCCGTCTATTTTTTTCATAATTCATTCATCTACGTTTGGAGTTAATTCTTTTTAATACATATTGGATTTTCCATAGGACATTTTTGCCCTTCCTCATTGATAAAACTTTGAAAAAAACTTTAAACAGATCCAGTAGTCCTTGAAGTGTTACAGGTACACCTATATGAACATTCAGTATATTTGTTGTCAAATTTTCTCTCTCTTTTTTCTCTTACCTGCTATTAAGGGTTTATGAAGTAAAACTGTCATATCGTCTCGATCGATGCTTGAACAATATTGCTTGCGGGTTGTCGATCGAAACCTTCTGACGGATCGCTAGCACCATCAACGACGATCAATTTCATAACGGTGTCGAAATGGGATTGTGAATAATTTCCATAGCGAGCTTTTTTTTCTTTCTTTTTTTCTTTTTGTCAATAATGATGATAAAGCATATAGAGCGATATCACTCTGATCAGTACGGGAAAGCACAGTATGTCGAAAAGGAATTTAATTAAAAAGATTCCAATTCTGGATCATTTACACTTGAAGGAATAATCAACAATCTGGAAGTCAAACAGAATGACAGCATGCACGGTGCATGTTTGATTAAATGTCTGGTTGACCGGAACAATACGGAAACGCATGCCAGGGTTACAATGAGCCGCACAAAAAATGCGTGCACTTTCATTACTTGGCGTGTTTTTGAATATTTGATTTACCATTCTTTTAGAAAGTAAATCATTATATTTATATTTCCTTTAAAATATCTGTGACTTGAATTAACATCAATGATGAATTCATTGACATTTTTTTATAAGAAATTATGAAATATCTAACGACCTTAGCAACTCTAGGGCAATGTTTTTGCTCGTCCTATTTCCATGTTTCGAAGCATCCAAAAAAATCTGATAAAAACTATGATGTTAAGTTTGAAAACTCAAAGAAACGGCGTCCATCAAACACATTTCTTATTCAAGGACAAACCATTTTACATTAATCCAAGAGCCCCTAATATTTACAAAAACTTCAGGATATATAAAGAGAAGTAAGTAAACATCAGATAAGTTTTTGCTTACCCTCCCGCTATAATGAATGTCTCTAGATATTTGGCGCTTGCGCTAATAGTTAACTTATGGTGTAAATCGTTTAATGATGACGCGAAAGCTGTTTATATATAATTAATATTATATATGGTAGACCATTGAGATGGGACATCTAAATGTGAGACGTAATTGTCCTCTTGTTTTGAACCATTTCGTATTTCCTAATGATATGTTATGTATATTTTGCTGAACTAATGCGCAGTCGTTCTGAGACGTGTGTACGGATCTTCTTTGAGGTAACTTTGTAACATTTAAAATGCGTTTTACTTTAATAAGTTTAATTCTTGCCCAACAAAAAGACCCTATTTCAAGTATTGTCTCAATGAATTATCGTGCGAGTCAAGCAATATTTTTCAGTATTTAAGAATTTGTTTTCAAGTAGCTGTCAGTTAACTGCAACGATAGGGGAAATTATTACAGATTAAACGGATAATTAATGTATGTTTTCCTGTTAGTATTGTAAATTTACAACAAACACATGGCTATTTAAGCAAATTGAACATAAATAAACGTGTCTTTGACTTCACTTTGGTAGTTGTAATCATATGATTATTTTTGCATTTCAGTTTAGAACGCCGAGTACTTATTTTGAAGTATTTATTTATGGCGCCTTGCAAGTTGCCAATATTTTGTACCACTTATCTTTGTCTTTTTGTGCGAGTATAGGTTATATCTCATATATACTTTTATCAGCAATATTTACTTGAAGTACATCCCTGCTCCATGGGAAAAATCATGACAATAAAGCGAATGGTAAATCTTCAGTTAATGCAAGTGTTGGTGAATAGGAAAAAGTTGGGGGAGTTACAGACATTCCTAAACGTTTTATGCCCCGCCAACGCCGTTGCGGGGCATAACGATTTTCGGTCTGTGCGTCCGTTCGTGCGTCCGTTTGTCTGTCCGTCACACCTCAGGATTACCTTAGTTTGCGCTTAAGCTTTTTTGTTAATGAAACAAGGTACACGTTACGTCATGTAGTGATTTATTTAATATTTATGCAAATTAATGGCTGTTGTGACATATTGAATGAACATGGTAAAATTGATTGTTCTGCCTAAGGCTTACCTTTGCGTTTAAGGTTTTTTTTCCTATGAAGATGACTTCACATCTTTATGAACTAGGTACACATGTAAATCATTATATGATCTATTTATTTTTTATGAAATTTATTTCTGTGACCTATATTTTACGGCTAGATGCAACATGGTAAAATCGATTACCTTTGCGTTTAAGCTTTTGTCTATGAAAATGACTTCACATCTTCCTTAAACTTGAAATACATGTACATCATGCTATGGATTATTTACCGGTAGTGTTTATTTAATTTTATGTCTGTGACCTGATAAATGTGTGTGTGTGTGTTTCTGCCCCAGGTTTACATCTGTGTTTAAGCTTGTTTTTTTTTATAAATATAACTTCACATCATCATGAAACGTTATACAAATGTACATCATTATATAAATTTTTAAAAATAAGCAAATATTTGGTTCTGACAATTTCCTGGCCGGGCATTAGTGTATCAGAGACACATTTTCTTGTTTGTCATTCAATTTTATTTTTATAATTTTATAAATCTAGACTTGCAATTAGAATTATTCAAATTTAATATATAGATTTAAGCCATTGTAATTAAAAAAAGAAAGAAAATAGAAATAAAGCGCATGGATTCAAGCACGGTGATATTTTTTGTGTGTGTGTGTGTATGTGTGTGCACAAAAATAGCTTCTAAACAGAAGTAGACTAGATTTCTTATTGCATTTCAAGTTATAAAAACATGCTTTGGTAATATAGGAAAGGAGAGCACTACAAGATTTTGCAATAAAAATACAATAAATAAAAGATAATAGCAATTTCAAATAAAAATTCAACTCGTCAGCGTTCTGAGCGCGGCGGGGCTTTTAATGGGAACAGAAATAGTTTAAGAAAATAAAAGGACAGTTTTAATGGAGGCTTGATTCAGCACAAACATAATTAAGTAAATGAACACGAATTGTTCACAAGAAATGGAAAACAGCAATTTAGCTTAAAGGTGTTTGTTTCTGCTACATGTATTCCATATGGTTGTGAAGTCAATCTGCTATTCAGTTGGTTTACAAAATATATAGATATATAAATATCAAATATACTAAGAAAATATGTAAAAATAAAACCATTTAAAAATATAAAAGATATAATAATTAACGAGCATGTAATACAGAAATACGATACAAGATTTAATACTCCTCTGTTAAAATAATGTTAGTTATTAGATGTGTTTACGAATTTACTGGTCAACCCTCGTACTGCATTTGCCGTCATTGCATTTTGAAGCTGTAGCTGTCTTTGTCTTGTTCTAGAACATTACATCAGGAGCATCCAATGAACTTGATAAGTTGATATATTAAGAATTATCGCTGTAGGAGATACGCATATCATCAGTGAACACAACAGTCTTTCTTTTTGCCAGTAGAGTAAAAGTTTTACAAGTTGTAATGCATTCTCAAGTGATTTTCAAGATGTTAAATAGTTCCTGTCGAGCATTAATGCCATAATAATAAAAGTTTAAAATAAAAACATTCTGAACGTTTATCGGAAGCATCTGTTTGATGTAATATACAAATGCAGATGCATGAATATAGCTGTTCATAGTTTTCACAGAGATTGGTTAAGGTTTTTCCACTTGAAATCTGGTTTAAGATTAACTTATAATCACGTATTTACATGCCTCCATTTTACATGACCATATTTACATGACCGAGCTGGTCGATGACTCAACATTACATGTACCCAGCTCCATCGACGCTTTGAGTTTGAGTCCCGGTACGGAAACATTTTTATTTCAAGCAAGGTATCCTGGCTGGCGGTAGGTCGGTGGTTCGACACACAGGTATTTGACACAATCCACAATAATTGTCCAAATATGCTATATAACGTATACAAGAGAAAATGTATATAACGTAAACAAAACAGGCATGCTGATCAATCAACTCAAACCGCCGTAAAAGTTGACCAGATCGATTTTTCCTTCTTGCTATCGTAAAGTAAAATGATTTTTCTACCAAATATAAGTTTTCACTTGAAAGAAATCCGCCAAAAACTTAGAATATGGCTCTATATATTGTCAAAATAACTCCAATTTAGACCGATGTCGTTTTCGACGGCCACCAGCCAGGTTAGCTAAGAGGCCTATCCTGGTCAATTTTCACATTAACATCAAATTACCAACCTAAAAGTCAATTGCTATCGATAGACACGGTTGATTTCTTTTCCTCCGAGAGGCTTTGTACTGAAAGAAATGCCAAATAATTCTCATATATCGGATTAAACACGGCCAACATGATTTCTGTTACTCTGTCAGGCCATTTAGTTTGAATCCGCACTGAATATTTCTCAGCCCATTGATTGGCTGATTAGGTCATTCTGGTGAACTCGGATTTACCTTGGTGTTAACCCGGTTTAATTCTGACCAATGAGGGAGCTGCATTCCGTATCGTCATTTTCCTTGAATATGGCGGTTTGTACTTTCGAAACGGACGCGTTGCTGTGATCTCCAACTGATTTCATGCTTTAGTGGATTTATTTTGCGCGTAAGGCCTCTCGGAGGAAAAGAAATCAACCGTGTCTATCGATAGCAATTGACTTTTAGGTTGGTAATTTGATGTTAATGTGAAAATTGACCAGGATAGGCCTCTTAGCTAACCTGGCTGGTGGCCGTCGAAAACGACATCGGTCTAAATTGGAGTTATTTTGACAATATATAGAGCCATATTCTAAGTTTTTGGCGGATTTCTTTCAAGTGAAAACTTATATTTGGTAGAAAAATCATTTTACTTTACGATAGCAAGAAGGAAAAATCGATCTGGTCAACTTTTACGGCGGTTTGAGTTGATTGATCAGCATGCCTGTTTTGTTTACGTTATATACATTTTCTCTTGTATACGTTATATAGCATATTTGGACAATTATTGTGGATTGTGTCAAATACCTGTGGTTCGACATAGGAGCCTCTATGTGCTCAATGACTTCATCCACATAGCTAGAGATCGCTATAGATTGCAATATGTCGTAGTAACAGTAAACCAAACACAACCACGACAAATATGTACCGATCTATGATGCATGATATAAGTACACCGCATTCCATTCCAAGAAATGAGATGTGAATATAAAACATTGGATACGTTTACAGCCTAACGCACTCCGAAAAAAATATACCTCAATTTTTACACTAGAAAGAAATTTTGTGTTCTCAGGCGTTTGCGAAAACATACATAATCGCTAATTCTTGAGAGCATTTATTGATATTTGCTCTCTGAGGAAATCAGTCATGAAATTAACGATGCTATTCTTCCTAGCAATTCCGTTAAATATTTTGGACACGACATTGCATATGTCTGACGTAACGAACATTCTCCTATGTTACTTTCATCTAAATCGATTAAGTAAGAGGAAGCTAGAATATACTGTCAAATATCTCATTATTTTTCCAACTGAAATGTTAAACATTAACTGTAATTATTGATAATTAGTGCAGTCCGAAATGTTTAAATTTCTTTATAGTCATTTGCGATAAAATACCGACCAAAATATTAATACCAAAATTGATGAAGCAAATAATGTTAAATGAGCATAACCAATAGTACGATTATTTTATACAGATGGAACTCCATGTTAAATTTGCTATCAAAAAACCCCAGATGTGTCATACAGCAGGACCTTTTCTAGTGCCGAGAGATAAGAATAAGCATTGTCAATGTCGGTATATCAACTGCACTCGGTGCAATGATTCCGAATAGAACAGATTCGCGTAGCGTCACTCTGTATGTTCCTGTATCACTGCGTACCATAAGTATACATGATAATTACTTAACAACAAAATGGTTGTTTTTTGTTTTAAGTCAAGTGTGTGTGTGTGTGTGGTTTTTTTTTTTTCTTTTTTTTTTTCAAAATTCCTATCTTTGCAAAAAATAAATAAATAAATATATAAAATAATAATAATTATAATAATAATAATAATAAACATTTAAGCGGGGCGTTTCAAAGTTACCAGTATTGCCAACAGTTGCAATATGACATGATACAATGTTAGAACAACACATTAAAATGTTAAGGAGCGTCTCAGGTATACAACAAGCGCCGAATATTCATAAAAATCAACGCACCACTTCGCCCTATAAGAGTCATCATATGTAGATGATAAAGTGACAACTGATATTACACTTGAATATTTTCATTGAGATGCTGGTCTTGTTCCATTTTTATGTATAATACAAACGAAATATAATCTTGACAGAAAGGTATATTGTTTGTCCTACTTGTATGGCCCATCAAAGTATAGATACATGTATGCTCAACGTTCGCACCAGCTGTATGAGATGTGTTCTCAGATCACTATTGCTTTAAGGTAGGGGAAACTAAATAACAACTCCTGTTCATGCCTTTATTTTCTGGTTACCGGCATAAATTAGTGCCTAGACTATATGCGAGTTTATTTGTCATTAAATGAGAGCAATGCATTTACGTGTTTTCTATATGTGTTTTAGTTATCGAATATCAATAAACATCATAATACGGAAGATGTGTAGAGAGAGCTTATGTACATTGTTTGTTATTTAACGTCCTTGCAGCAGTATATCAGTCATTAGCGATGTCCAGTTAAAAGGTTAAAGAGCTCTCTGTCTTATCTAGAAGACACCACGATCGGCGTAAGTTGGTATTGAACTGAATCAAATTGCTTAACTTGTTAAAATCAGTTTAATTTATTTCGGTTTTGAAATTGAAAATCAAGACACAATACATCAAATGTTATTAAAACATATGATTAATAAAATATATGCATAATTATTATCTTTTATCCCCGCAAAAAATGTTATGTGTGTGTATGGGGGGGGGGGGGGGGGGGGGGGGACCCAAAACTTGTCCGCCGCCCCATCTGTGATGTAAATTCATCCCCAAGTACCCTGGATTTGATTGAATGTCGCATCTTTAAAGGATTGATGCGTATCGTCGGGACGTTTGAGTCGAATGATTTTTCATTACAAAGTTATGGCCCCTTGTATATTTGACGCAATCTTGTCAACACGCCATCTCCAAAACCAGTTGCTTAAATTAAAGGAAACTTCACATGATTAATCAGTATCAATTCTAGCTGTGAATATCGTCGGCATTTATGAGGTAGAATATCTCTTTGTATTTTGATGCAATCTTGACCACACTTTTTCTAAAAATATCATATATGGCTTGATTTTGATGAAACTTCACAGAATTGATGCGTCTGTTTTTAGAAGCGAAAAGCTTCTAATGTCAGACAGTGGATTTTCTACTTACAATCACATTACCGCCACTTACACTTATCCATATATTCGCGTTGAAAAATAGTACCACTGGTTGTAGAAGTCAACATTGCAGTTTTGATAAAAGTTAGATATATTGCAGGATTTTGAAAGCATTGGGTATAATCACAATTTCTGCGCAAATAAAACTGTAAAAGAAGCAAGTTTATAATTCAGTGTTCATCCGCAGTTTCTACTACCTATTAATAACCTTATTTGCACCACAAGTTTGCGGCTGCGGAATTAGCTCAATTGGTAAAGGCGTCGTTCAGTATTTTGTTCTTGCAAGGGGTCGTGTGTTCTAGTCCAGCTGAGACCCTTTTTTTTTTTTGGTTTGTTTTGTAATACTTAGTTTTTATATTCTCGGGTTATATATTTAGTGTTTTTTTTTAATTCTAGGTTTTATACTTCCATTTAGTTTGCGTTTGTTAACCTTTTTGATTTAAATCTTAGACCACAGGACCCTGATATTAAGTAAAAAAAATATGACCTCTATATATAAACTATTTACAGAGAGGTCGATTTTTCTAATATGAGGGTCCAGCGCATAGACAAGTTCGGTTATAAGGACAACGCAGTAGAAATGAGAGGGGGCAGTATGTTTAATGTAAGCCATCAATTGAAACATTTTGTTTGAGTTTCAAATGTATGTAGTGTATCTAGTCGCTTCTGTATTTCACAACTTTATACAATGGTCAAACTTTACGTACCAAGAACTTGCTTCATCTTATGAAATGTCCGAGAAACTTGACCGGGGCTCAAATAGAGTCAGCAAATATACCCTTATATCAATGACAAAGGCACTGGAGTGTTTTCCTGACAACCGTAAACTTAACATTTTTTGTTGATAGCTTTTTAATGTAAGCCTCCGTCTCATTGTTTTCCTGTAAACATCTTCTTGGTGGACAATGTGCTTATTCTGTCCAGTTTTAATCCTATGAAAATTGCTCTTTTAAGTCGAGTTGAAAGTGCTTCCTAAAGTGGATGAAACATACACCAGCTTTATTCCGAAACAAAAAACAATCTTCTATAAAAAAAAGGAGTTAAGTATTGCTGATAAAGAGCTGAGTATCTTTAGATACGTTTTCTTCAGTTAGGTCGAATATTTGAAGCGCGTATATAAAAGAAACGCAATATCGAACGGATTATTATTACTGGCTGGAATAGTGTGTTTGATATAGTGTTGCTTTAAAAGGATTAACAAAAACATATAGCACAACACATATAAAAGGTAACGCATTTTAGATAATTGCAGATAATGTTCCTGCACCGATTATTAAGTACGCCTTCCATTGTATGTAAAATAATATTGACAATATAGATCTCTTACAAATAGCTTAATATCTTTATATATATGTACGAATACATGCACTCAAAAGGCATACCTTGCAAGGCATACGCCTTTCAATACATTTGCACCAGACCAGACGTCGGATGATGAAAGACGTTGCTCTAGTTTTAAGTACAACACAAGCATCCTTCTTGCAGTATGACGATGTTCGGCCGATGTGTTTACAGGTTCTCAGATTTCAAAAGACATCGGTATATCTCAGCTATCACCCCCACCTCTTCTCAGAGTGCCATAACCACCTAACATGTAGATCCGCCTGCCTAGTGTCTAGTCTTTTCTATAATATTCATCGTCAACTTGTCTTGTGACCGAGGTTACGGGATATGTACTAACGATGTCGTGTGCATGTATGCGAACGCATTTACCTATTGCATACTCAGTTCACAGACATTACGATATTATCATTTCTATTTTATACGAGTAAGAACATGAAACAAAAGAAGTGAACAAAATTGAAATGCTGTTGATCGTGGCCACGGAAAAGCTGGGTGAACCTTTACTCTAATTTACAGTATTAACGTATACACAATTCAAAAGAAATTAGATACTGAATAGGCGTACAATTAGATCCTCGAGTGATGCATCTGACAATCATCGAGGCCCCGTTTTGTGGTTTGATGTTCAAGTAAGATAGAGCTATTAAAGCATGTTTCTGCTTTTTACAGAATCCCACCTACAACTGGATATGTATCGAAAGAGTTTTGGAATCTTTCAACAATTTGTTTGAGATACAGATGCAAAATGGTAAAACCTTTTGATTAACTCGCACCATGTTTAAATGTTTTGCGTCTGAGACCATCCTCAAACGAAATGTACACAGTGTTTGTACTTTTTCTGTTATCAGATAAAAAAATAATGGGCAAACGTTTCTGTTTGAAATCAGGATATTTTTTGTACTAAATATGCACGATGAAATCTTCTATCGCCTCTACGGATGTTCAAATCTAAACGAATCATTTGTTGTTTCCAAAAGTAAGAATGATAGAAACAATTATGCTGGATTGGAGAGGATAAGTATAGCAACAATGAGTATTTTATCACGTGGAAGTGAATGTGTGTTCTTGAAGGCATATAATAATAAAAGGAGGGTATACTTACAAAACTCGTTATTGCACACGCTAAGTAATTGAAATTGCGATGGATGTTGCTTTTTATTTTACACTCAGCTTTTTATATAGATGAAAAATTGTGGCCATGTATAGCAAACAACTGGATCGTGTATCCGTCTACAAACTACGGGACAAAGACATGATTGATCATATGTGTGTGTTTTGTGTCGTTCTTTATATTTGAAACTCTTTAGCAAACTCGTAAAAAGGGTTAGCTCCACTGTAAAAATATAATGACCACTGATTGATAAATACACAGGGCCTATGAGAAATCCAACGTAAACTAAACATAAACTGATTCCAAACGATAATGTTAGTTGAGAAAAAAAAAGAGCAAAATAAACACACAAAATCACGGCGACAGTAATGAGTTCCTGCCTAATCAACTTGGTGTTTGATCAAAGCATATAAACAGGGGAACGACCTCAGCCTTTGCAGAATCATCTAATTGATCATTCCATGCGTTTCTGAATGAAACTATCTCCCACTATTTCTAAAAGTCACGACAAGCATGGGATTAATATAACGTGTATCAAACAGATAACGAATGTCTTTTTTGTACCATGTTCAAAGATCATTTTAGAACAAACCGTAATTCAAAATAACAGCTCGAATCGTCTTTTCATTTTTGGTTTCTTGAGTCTAATGTGTTGGAGATCACAGGAATAAGATCTTGTTATAGAGATGGTTCAGTCTCAGTTCCTCTAGGCTACAAAACCAAGTTTGTAGAAAACTTTAATTGTTTCCATTCAATCATTAAGTGATTCATGCTTCAATCTTGATATGCTTGTGATTAATGGTCTCATTTATACATCAAAATAACCTTTAACACGAGCTGATAGAAAAATGTTTAATGTACTTAAAGGTGTAATACCTCATAGTGATGTGATTACTGAACACATCAGTAAACTAATAATGTTATCAGTTCTTTGGTATTTATTTGTAGGTCACTGTGTATATTTAGGTTTTTATTTCGTTACATTTAATGTGGAAAAATAATGTATAATATTAAAATAAAAATCAAGCTTGTCGTGTGTGTATGTGTGGATGTGTGATTAAAAAATTTATATTTATATTACGTCATGATGGGATAAGACATTCTATATGCAATGTAATATCCTCACATGCTCATATTTGATTTTGTATGTTTGTATTGTCTCCGCATGCAATTGTAATTGTTGATGTTTATGGCGATGGACTTAGTGCCTAAGCCTGTATAAAATTATGATCTGTTCTGTTCAGTAAACTGCTTGAAACACAAAACAAGAGGGTCATAATAGCCCTGGAATTGCTCACCTGAGAACAAGGTACAGTGGGAGGGAAAAAAAGCAACTAGTTTATGTTTTATGATATATTATGGAAAATGTACTTTGCCTGCTGTCTGCATTCTTTTCAACACCTTACACGTAAGAAGCACTTGGTTTTCATTAGGGATTTGCAAAATAATGAAGTCGAAGCAATGCCAAATCTCTTCTTTGAATTTGCAAAATTAAAATGAATAAGATACAATGATTTATACTAAGTGGTTTGTCTTGACCTTGTTAACATTGATTTTTACGGAAATTTCCACTTTGAATAGGAATTTTAGAATAAACAATATAAGGCATTAAATTGCAGTGGTTTGTAACGGAATCACGTTTGGTTCATCGCCTTTGCGTGTGTTGATCTGAAACGCGATACTTAATAGTGCTGTCGAGTACTGCGTTTGAGACCAACACATTCAAAGGCCATGGCCCTAACGGGATTCCGTAGTTTGTCACATACCATTTTCATTTCTTCTTCTTCAAACGCGGTTTCAAGAATAACCAGAATCAATTATGTCTAGCAACATTCATTTCTTCATCGAAATAAAAATCAGGTTTGCATCTTCATTTTCATATAGTATGCCTCTCAACCCAAGATGTTATTTCGCATGACATCTTAAATACGCTCCGCTGCTCATTATTTGAGCAGTAAGGATACATTTTAAATATAAAGACGAATTTCGCCAGATTATTTGATTGTAGTACTAGTATAACAGAATGTTCAGAAACCTAAGGACATGTTTCTGAAGCGTTGCCTCTTGAAACAATGTTTATTGATTAGACATGAATTATTATACTGAATCAGACAGAGATGGCGGAAACTTTTGTCTTTTACTTTATTTTATTTTAATTACCATATTTTTTTCCCGTATTCAGCTATTACTATGGCATCGTTTTGTTTACACATACTAGATGCACTCTACGTCAGACATTTTGATATTTAAACAAACCAAAGAAAATACATTTATACATACCAGATAACTCTTTAAGAATTATTTGTTACCACAAATACAAATATCATGATAATAATTAATACCCTACACGATCGTAAATGTCAGTTTCATTTTATTTGCTTTATGGACATTTACCTGAAAATATTATTCCCATAACGTCTATGGAATGCCATCAAACGTTTGTATTCATATTCTCTAGGAGCCAACGCAGTACAATGGATCATTTCACTCCGAAATGAGACGTTCAACTACTTTAATCAACGAGCACTTTCCGAATACACAATTTACATCTAATCTGCTGTAAAAATTAACATGTTTTTCAATGGGAAATAAACATATACTTGAGAGTGTTCCCCAGTCTCTGATTGGTCAGTTTAAATCAGCGAATTATACCGGGTATTTCCGACCCCTGGTAAAATTGCCTAAACCAGTCACTGATTGGTCAATTTAAAATCAGCGAATTATACCGGGTATTTCCGACCCCTGGTAAAATTGCCTAAACCAGTCACTGATTGGTCAATTTAAATCAGCGAATTATACCGGCAATTGCCAACCCTCTTGTGAAATTGGGTAGTTTCAATCTGATATATATTTCAAATAATCATGATTGTCGGATATGTCTCCTCTCCTGAAGACCACTTAAACGTACATGTAGGATTGCGTGAAGTTCAACTTAACAATGACTTTGCCATACCAAATGTAGGGACTGCTTACTATTTAAAATGTCTTGTAACAGATTGTTTGCTGAAACAAATATATAAATATTATATACAAAATTACCAGCTACAAATCACCCCACAACACATAATAAAAGTAAAAAAGAAATAAGAAAAAATAAAAAGGAAACATAAATACACCACAATTTTAGCAATATCAGCTCTGTTGCTACGCTTAGTTAAGCATTGCCAAATACTTAAATGAATAAATTTCATAAATGTAATGTTACTACTATTTTTATACGCCCGAAAGACGGTGTTATTTTATGCCACTGATCGTCCGTCCGTCCGTTAGCAATTTTGTGTCCGCTCTGTATCTTTAGAACCGCTGGAAGAAAATTTAAATCATTTGGTAGAAATGTCAACCATACGGAGATAATCAGCAGAGCATAGGATGTCTTTTTCCAAGGTCAAAGTCACACTTAAAGGCAAAGGTCACATGTCACACTGTTATAATATTAGAATAGTTTGTGACCGTTCTGTATCTCTTGAATCACTTAAGCAGATTTAAAGTATTTGCCATAAATGGCAACCATACTTAGATAAAGTGCAGATCAAGTGCGAGTTTCAGCTGTATTGGGTCAAGGTCACAGCATGACGCAACATGTCTATATTGATATAATGCGAAAATATTTCGTGTCTGTTTATTAGTCCCTACCGATGTTTATACAAGAGGGACTGTCCTTTCTGTCTGTCCGTTCGTCCGACTGTCAGATAAAAATGCTGGTGGAGATGGTAATGGAAATAGTCAAAGTGTGCATAACCGATAGAAGTCTTGTGTGTTGCAAGCAACAACAGCGACTTGTTTTTTTCATTGAGCCCTCTCACATTTTCGCTTTGTGCGTCTTACGACAGCACATACTTCGGATGTACAATGCTTCGACACGCGGAGCTCTTTTTGCTGAATACGCTAGAAGTAGTTTCAACTTTCACTATGAAAACTATTGAGAGTAATCGTCTCAATTATAAGCATCTTCTCTTGTGGGTTGCCATTTCATTTGATCTCTTTCTCTCAGGTAATTTTTTAGTGACATAGCCATATGAACACAAACATTCTTACAAATTATCAACACATTATCTTAATATTTACAACCATTTATCAATGATTCTGGTCTAATAAAAGTGATTTTTTCTTATTACACACCTGCGAATAGTTTCAGAATGTTTCCAATATCTACGATATTACAATAATGAGATATTTTTAAGAGCATGTAGAATTCTTGCGGAAGAAAACTTATCCGATACAACACTTTCGTTGTGCTTATAGGTGATTATTTGTGTAATATAATGGATATATTGTTATATTTAATGATTTTGGTGAGAGGAGGATAAAAAAAGCGCGCGAGCACACACCCACCTGACAAACATGTTCACACTAAATGGAAAAGGGAAAATGTTATCTCTGAAAGGGAGTGTTTGTGATTTTTACCCAATATATGAAAATACGGAAAACTCGGCCAATACTTGTGTCCGAACGGAAAACAGTCATGTAAATATTGTATGCTATGACCACGTGTGAGAGAAATGCGATCGTATAAGTGTGTGTGTGTGTGGGGGGGGGGGGGGGGGGGGGGGGGGGCAAGAACATCGAGAAATATCTATTTAAAAAGAGTTGCGGCGTTTATGTGAATTAAAAATGATGGAGAATATAAAACGCTTATATGATATACAAATTTAATTATCTGAGAAGCATTAAGTTCTTTGAAGTTAACGTGGGTAAATAGTCCCCTCGAGTGAATACTTTAAAAAAGTGAACTTAAAACATAGTTTTGCCCTATAGAGACTAACGGACTAATATATAAAATTAAAAAAATTTTTAATAGAAATGGCCGGGAAAGTTACTGAAAGCAACTTCTAATAAGATTAAAGAGGGCGTAACACTGATATAATGTTTTAGGTGCAAAACTGTAAATGTAACTTTCTTTTAGAACTGCTCGTGATTAGAGGAATAAAGATTGACTTAATACAGATACTGTAGCTAAAACTAATTTATTTGATTGTGCATTGCACTAATTGCTTTCATGTAATTGTTATAAACTTTATTTACGTCAATAAGGAAATAGTTCTTAAAAACGTATACCGCCCCTGGGTTGGATCAGCTCTTGGTGATTGAGAACTCATAAATATAAATTATTATGAGTTTTATTTAAAAGTCTAATTACAGAATGCTTAATAAAATACTAATTACCACGCAAGACAGACAGTCGGAGAGAGAGAGAGAGAGAGAGAGATAAAAACATATTTATATTACATCGCCCTCCTGTGCTGTGACTGACGAACAATGCAGGAAAGACGCGTTATTTTTTGTTTTTCTTTCAACCACATTTTATTGGCTTACTCGCAAAGTCATAATGAAACATGAAATTGGTTACGCCTAATAGTGTCTGTTTGATTATTCCTCTGAAAAGTCAGTGATTAATCGTCATCATGTTCATCTCATAACACACCAATTTTCAGGATAATGTGCCTGGGTGGGGTATCATATACATTGTCTACGGCAGAAAGGCAGCACTATATCTGTATCAGGTAGACAAAGTCCATAAATGACTGAAATACTATCAACGGGAAATTAGGTAAGCTTAAGTGTATTTACTTGCTTGCTCTTATATTGTTTTTGCCAAGAAAGAAAAAAAAAACCTGAAAATATGCATATGCACGGGTCAAGAATTACATGTTAAAAAAAGAAACAGAATGATTATTCGAAAAAGGCAGTTTCTATTAAAACAGTCAGTAAAAGATAATACTCAAATCTACATAACGCAATTAAGAATTAGATGTAGATACAGTCTACGAACTTCTGGATCAACCCTCGTTTTCGGGCCCAAAAGGCCAACTGCACGTAACAACTGGAAGCAGCAATCGAGCGGTAGACACCGATGCTTACCGTCAATAGCTGTACTATCGATAACCTATTTCGTGCTCCTGTGATGCAGCCGAGAGAGGTTTACAGCCGACACTCCGGCTCATTAAGCAATGTTATCATGTTATTACGTTTCAACGAGAATTTGACTGCCGATCCAAATTGTAGGCCATAAAACCGGAAGAAAAATCTGTCAGATGTATTAATCCGTAAATTACGTTTTATGCAACGTTCCTTGATAACTATTTTTTCCTACCTAATTGTATTTTTAATGAGAAACAAACAAGTTTCTAATTTGTATCGTGTGTTGTATCGCGATATGATCGTGATCGTGATATAATCGCGATACTGTGTCATCAAGCAGTTGAATGCCTTAAGAGGTTAAAAATAATATGATACTTAAGTTCTCAAACACATGTATGCAACGTTTGTTTTTATTATCAGGATAGTATACAATATAATTAGTTTGGTTGCTTCGGTTAAACATCGTGTAACAAGTAAATCACAACCTTACTGCGATATCACGCCATAGAGAAGTTGGAACACCAACCGTTCACATGTCCTGACACTTTACCACACAGTCCTGGAACAAATCTTCTGGTCTGAGTGTTGAAGGCCCATTATGCCTCTATCTTTGCTCTACAGATTTTTTTACGAGATGCAATCCGTACATTCTCATTGACGACAATGTCACTACAATGCATAAATAAGAAAGATTTCAAATTCAAATTATTTCCGATTACAGACTGCCTTCGGGAAAACTCGCCAACCCAAAATGTAAAACAATGACAGTATTTTGACATCCATCCAGTATACTTAATTGTGTAATTTGATCAACATTTTCAATGCGTTTAGCTGTTATCTTATAGCAGATATTTGCACATCATGTGCCATTTGTGTTAGTCTACGATATGTCAGTGTTCTTTTGTACTTTCTTTTTCATGAAAATTGAATCATTGTGCAATATGATGGGCCTTTAAGCACAAAGGAGATATACCAGTACCATTTTAACGAGTATGATATGTCGCTACGACCTTACTTTTTTGCAAGGAAGTCAACCTAAAGCGATCCTCACGGATTATGAATCATGAACATAAAATGCAAATCACACAGGCAAACAATAAACCTATCAGGCATATTTAGTGCACACTTTATTACATATCATAGTGATCTCCCAAATTGTTGTTTAGTTTGTCTACCGATCAAATTGTATTGAATATAAAATAAACAATAGATAATGCATTCTTCCATTTTAAAAGCCTTTTGGCTACTAAACTAATTACTAAAATTTGCGTTTCAACTTAGGATTTTGATGCAGGCTGGCATTAACTGAGGCTTTATTTTCTTTTGATGTGTATGCCTGCTGGCTGTTATCTCTAATATACGTCTGTCATCAGTTGAAGTACTACCGATGGGAGGTTGGTTTATAGGAGCATGACCCCAAGCTATACCACTGTGTGAATATTTTAACACCGTTTATTTTCATATGGAACATTATCTTTTTTTATGGAAATAAATTCTAAACAAAATTCAATCTGCCGCTTCGTGTTCGGGATTGTTGTCGATAAGGGATGTTGATACAGTTTAATAAAATATATATCAGCTGACATCTAAAATTTATTTTATAATGTTAAAAAGGTATTTATGCACGTGCAAAGTCAATATATTTAAACAGTTTAAAAATTCCTGTTTGCATTCCATTTCTCTCTCTCTCCCCCCCCCCCACCTCTCTCTCGCTCTCTCCCACCCCCGTCTCTCTCTCTTATACATTTATTTTTATACGCCGTCGGAGGCTGTCGTATATTGGCGTCATCTTCTCCGTCTGTCCGTCCGTCCATATCTTGTGAACGCAACTCCTCCTATGTTTCTGAATGAATCTTTTCTAAACATGGTCAATGTCATTACTATAATGGGTAGATGTGCATGAAGTGGCGATTTTCCGGTTCATTGATTTTACAAGACATGTGTCCCTTGAAACTTAGTCTCTGTAACTGATTGATATTGCAGCCTTATGAACGCAACTCTTCCTATGTTTCTGAATGAATCTTTTCAAAACTTGGTCAATGTCATTACTATAATGGGTAGTGGCGATTTTCCGGTTCATTGAAACTTAGTCTCTGTAGCTGATTGATATTGCAGCCTTGTGAAAGCAACTCCTCCTACATTTCTGAATGAATCTTTTCAAAACTTGGTCAATGTCATTACTATAATGGACAGATGTGCATAAAGTGGAGATTTTCCGGTTCATTTATTTTACAAGATTTGTGTCCCTTGAAACTTAGTCTCCGTAGCTGATTGACATTGCAGCCTTGTGAACGCAACTCCTCCTATGTTTCTGAACAAATCTTTTCAAAACTTGATCTGTGGCATTACTATAATGGGTAGATGTGCATGAGGTGGCGATTTTCCGGTTCATTATTTTTTGAAAGATTTTTGTCACTTGAAACTTAGTCTCTTTAGCTGATTGATATTTCAGCCTTGTGAATGCAATTCCTTGTATTTTTTCTGGCCTAATCTTTTCAAAACTTGGGCAATGTCATTCCTATACTGGGTAGATATGCACAAAGCAGGTATTTTGATTTTCATCAATATTTGCAATAGTTATGCCTTTCTAAACATGGTCTCTTGAAAACACAACTCAAGTTTCCAAACAGGTAAAAGTGCATAAAGCAGGGATTTTCTGGTACAGTGATTTTTGCAAGAGTTATGCGGAGAAAGAAAAAAGGATTCCTATTGGTACTGCTATTTGACCTATTTTCATATTGGAAGCCTTTTAGGGTTCTATCTCTGATCCAGCTAAATTAATTGGTCTCACAGACTTCATTATGAGCTTATTCGTACAGAAATGCTAAAAGCAATAATCAAAAGGACCCTCTTGGTCTTTATATTTTGTGGCATGGTATATTGTGGCAGCACTGGCAGTCTTGTTATTTACCTGTTTGAAAGTCTGACAAGAATTGATTTGTTTAGAATTGTGACAACTAGACTGATTTTGACCTGTGAACAGTTTTTTTCTTTCTGTTCTCAAATACCTGTTGCACGATGAACACGCGCCCTCTCAAATCTTTAACTGTATTCGAGTGGTCTCATAACATGCGACGCCATTGACATTGAAATATTAGAGATGTCTGGATATTTGTTCAATAAATAAAACCTACACAAACACATCTGACAGACAATAAAATGTGTCAAGTATTCTTTTTTTATTGTGTTTCCAAATGTTGTGATAACGTTTAACCCTAGGTCAAATTTATGTTAAGATGAATTAAGGTAGACCTGGTGCACATATAAGTGATATATTTGTGGAAAGTGAATTTCGTGTGGACATTTTCCTTTTACTTCATATCAATCTTAATTACCACATTTATTGCGCTTTCGACATATTGTTTTTATTTGATATCCTTAATTTCGTTTTTTGAACTTTTTCAAAAGACAGTTTCTCTCGGAAATGGGATGTAGACATACGTTAATCAACAAGCACTTCACAGCACTTAATCTACATGCTGGTGTAAAATTGAACACATTTTTTTAGTTGGAAATAAACTGACAAATGAGAGTTTTCCCAAGTCATGGATTGGTCAGTTTAAATTAGCATATTTTAACCTGGTATCACCGATCCTTTGGTAAAATTTTGTCTATACATGTCACTGATTTGTCAATTTAAATCAGCGAATCATACCGGTTATTGCCGATCCTCTCGTGAAATTGTCTTTACCGGTCACTGATTGGTCGATTTAAATCAGTGAATTATACCGTTATTGCCGATCCTCTCGTGAAATTGTCTATAGATTATAATTTAAAACAACACATAAAACAACATCTCTTGTGTACACCCAGAATGACATCCATTCATTTAAGTAATGTCTTTTTCTTTGTTTTTAGCTGTACGAAGAACACATTGCTGTGATCTCAAGTCAGAGAGATGTAAGTAAAGGTTTTGTTTTCCCGATGTAGTCCCATTGTTTGTTTAATGAATTAATTGTCCTAATTTTAATATTGATGCTTGTTTAAGATATTTGTGCGACCAATAAGAAGCAAATCATCTTGATTTCATTTTTAATTGATGGTTATAATGCATACCGGTGTAAGAGTTGGAATGGAGGCGGTATGATCAACAAATTGTTACCAAAATGAGATGAAAGACATCCCGTTACGTATATAATTATGTAATGTTTTTTTTTTATTTTTTTTGTTATTATTATTATTTTAATTTTTTATAGTTCTGGTAACGTTTTCATAGCTGATTACTTACACATTCAATCAAAATCCCGTCTCAGCTATAAAAATAAACACCATCATTTTCATTTAAAACATGATATATCTATCATCAAACCAAAAAGAATTATCTCTTAGGAACGCTTCAGTTAAAAAATAAAGTGTTTTATTTTTCACCAAATGTTTACAATCATGATTGAACGTTTTAATCAATTTGAGCAAATATTAGTTTTTGATTTATGATAGTAAAAGGAGTTTTATCGAAAAAAAATATTGTTTTATGTGATGTTAGGAATGAAACTAAAAAACGCATGCTCTGTATAAATAGTTAATAACGCTTTACACTTCCGAACACGCAATAAGACCTTTATTAGCACACTTAACAATAAATTGTGTTTCGCAAGGAGCAATAAAGACGTCATATAAAATAGCTAACATATCAAACGCATGTTTGAAATATGAAGAGGTTATCTGATATATTCTTGTTGTATGTATGTATGTATGTATGTATGTATGTATGTTATGTAGTATGTAGATGTATTATGTATATGTATGTATATGTATATGTATGATGTAAAGTAGTGATTATGTATGTTTGTATGTATGTATGTATGTATGTATGTTTGTAATCATCTTCATCCATCCACCCATCACTCTATCCTCTATATATCAATTAGAGAAAGCGAGAGATGGCTATATCATTTTTGATAGTACTAACACTGCCTTGCAAAATATTGATAACAATGTTGGTCCGGTCTAATACGTACACAATTAATCTGATGACCGTGTTTAAGGATGAAACAAGATTATAAATTGTGTTTCTTCGTGGCGAGTATTTTTGATGTGATAAATGTGATAATGCACAAAGAATAGGAATAATCACAATAGACAGTATTTGGAAACGATTTGATTAAAACATTCACTCCTGGAAATACTAGATTATTTAAGACATGATCAGTTAATAAAGATGTGTTTGGTGGATGGAAAAATGACAGTGTTCAGTTGACAAAAATGACACTTTTGCACGTGCTGGAAAACTCGCGACGGGGTACCATAAAACACTCCGTAGAACAACTTTGTCATTTATTGTGCAGGAGACGGTGACGTGTATATTGCTGAAATGATCAAACGAAATCCCAAAATATGAATAAAGGCCGTTTTAACGACAAATATAATTCCATAGGGACACTACATTCTGAGAAATTCTGACTTTAAATTGATTTATCCCCATAAAAAACATTCCTGTCACAAAAAAGACATTGATGCTGTTAAAGTATCCATTTGATTTATTTTTATGTTTTGTACAAATAAGAAACGCTTTAATCTTTGAAGTAATGAGCAATTCTGGCATATTTCCACGTCTATATTTGTCTTATGCCATCATTATTTGTTAATGGACCAATTAAATAACATGTTCATGCTTCTCTGTGTCAGGTTATCAGTTATAAAGATCATGATGAAAAAAAAAGGATTTTCTCTTTTTTTATGTTATCAGTAATATTGATGTAATTGACATGGTTTGGTAAATTAAATATCATTCTCAAAGTATTATTACAGGTATTCATTTTATTTTTTTCTCACCCGTTTAATCTGTGATATTTCATTTTTATTATTATATTATTTTATTCATTTGTATACAAATGTTGTTACCATGTTATTATGTTCAATATTGAAATTGATCTGTCGATCCATACTGGAGAAAAACACCACAGTCAATTAAACTGTAATCATATATATGTTAAACTTACTGTTTTCTAATACATATCGTAACACTGTGTATTATTATGTTCACTTTTAGATATTAATCTACGACTTTGATGGCAGTTCTGAGCGTAATTGCAATCAAATAATTCGAATTCAAAATCTTAGTCGTAGTGGCAAAACTATTCTTATTTTCTACTGTTCACCTAAATAAGTTTGTTGTTTCCATGGATATCCCGTCGCTGCGACAATATGTCAGTCATATGGCGAGATTTAGAAAAGTTTAAACTTATCCAGCTGCTAAACACACAAAACAATTTTGAATTAAAAAAATTGCCAAATCTGAATCGTGTTGTGAGCGTGGTAAGGGATCCGGGGGAGGGTCGATTTTCCCCGGAAACAAATCTAGTATATAGAGATGCATTCTGAAGGGCATCTTCGGTGGAGAGTTTTTTAACGTTAGACATATATTAACATGTATATATTTTGAGACTTGAAAGCTACGGATCGATGTTATTTTATCCATTTTGCATAAGTGCACATATATACTGGCAAAACGGGACACTGATTATAACTGAAAGGGCATTTCCCCCCTCAGTCAAATAAAAAAGTAACTTGTGTACGCTATCAGCATAAGTGATAATTATTTTTTGTCAAAAATGTGGAAGGGAATAAATGGATACCATCCCGTGTCTCGAAACCATGACGACGAGAAGCATTAAATTATAAATCTATAAGCGACTATATCCACGCGACCGCACGGCCCCATTGCTCTCAACTGTCTAGAAATTAATATTAAATAAAATAAAGTGCAAATAATTTTGGTATTCCTCAAAGTGGATCTGATACACAAAATCATTTCAGAAACATTTCGTTACAAATTAGTGTCATTTATGAAATCTCCATTTTTTACTAGTTATAACTTATTACGATATCTTTGCACGATAAAACACTATCAATAAACATCTGAATATGCACAGACGTAATAAATATACAAATGATAAACACGTGTTTCAACGGTTAGCCATAAACCTATCAGATTTATTATGATATGTGTGCGTATGTCAAGAATTTTTTTGATTTTTTTGTTTTTTTTGTTTTAGATTAAGTATTAGAAAATAATACGCAGAAATAAATGACGTCATTTTCTAACCGTCATGGTCTATTTCTTTAATAAGTGATGTTCTACATAATAAAACCTTATCTCATGTAAAAAAAAAAAAAATAGTAACACGCCGTTTTTAATGTAAAGTATGTTTTGATAAGACCCGTATACACAAGTATGTTTTGATAAGACCCGTATACACACACATGCCAATATGTTACGTGTCAACTTATTAAAAAATCGGCGTTTTTAAATACTGCATTATTGGCTTTGTAAGATCGAGAAGAGTACTATTGATTCATTCTTGTTTAGAATTTATGATAAATATAATAAAGTACATTGTTTATCAAGATACTCCTCCACAGTGCGTGTCATTTTAATCGATGATATGACGATTTTTTTTTCGGTTAATAAGCGGTCATGAATGGATTTTTTAACCAAGAATATGTAAGCAATTAACCTTGAAGCATGCTACTATTCATATTTTATAATTATAACGTGTGCTGCCGTGGTCGAGGAACCCACTACCTTCTGGTAACCTGAAAAATAAATTTGAATTAGAACATTTATTAAAATATTGGGTACTACATTTCAAATTACACAAGTAATATTAGAAGAAAATCGATATTCATTCAAACAAATAAATTTATCTCATGCGTGTTTTTTAATCAAGGGAGGTAATTGTCATAGTAAAGCATGACATAGAAACATAATACAACATATTGTTTATATAATATTATGTAATTATAACTGTAACATATTGATCAAAGTACTCAATTGTCTTGTATTTTTTTCGAAAAAAAGTCAACTGTTTTTTTTTTTTTTCTAAAATTAGATCTATAGACCAAAGATGCAAATTTTTAAGCACTAGCTGGGCAAACTTGAAAATAAAAACTGAAATGGAAAATAAAAAAAGAAGAGGGCACTAAATTTCAAATTATTCAAGTAATTTGTTGGAAAAATAATCAAAGTACAAACAAGATAAAATTATTTTTGTTAAGGGAGGTAACTGTCATAGTAAAGCATGATATAGAATCATAATATAATGTACAGAATATATAACGTTATTAAAGCATAAATAATATTATTATATATACATGATAGTCGTGTATTTTTATGAGAAAAAAAAAAGAAAAAAAAAAAAGAACAACAACAAAAAAAAAACAACGATTTTATCTAAGACTGGGTCTGTAGACCAACTAGGCAATCACCAAGCACTTGGTCAAACATGGAAAAAATACTGAAATAAAGACGATTATAAGAAAAAATACGCATTAATAACTCGATACATTTTAAGCAGCTAAATTTTTTGGCCCCGAATCACATTTCACTTTGATGTGTAACTTTCCATTCCGTCTCAAAAACACGAAATAGAGTTATATCGTATATCATGTCCATGTGTATATATTTTGTAGATAATAACACTAAATTTGTAAATCTTGTTTTCAACATTTGTAAAATATTTTTGCACATCTTCGTGTGTTTGCATACAATTTATGGGTCTACATCGATAATGTAGTTTTAAAACATCCACTACATGTATGCAAATATAGGGATAACTTTAAATTGAATGCATTATTAAATAAATTTAAAGTCCATAAAAAATTTTATAAATGTATGTGAACAAACTGTCAGCATTTAATCACATGTAATATTCAATAACTGGGTAAAACTGTCCATGTTGCAAACTAAAAAAGTTTGTATGCGCTCCATAACTCTGGCATTCATTGATGGATTTTGAAATAACTTGGAAGAAATGTTCACCATCATAAGACGATGTGTCGCGCGCAACCTCAGGTCTGTAGTTTCAAGGTCAAGGTTACACTTAAAGTTTAAAAGTCAAAGAATGGGGTCTACTTTTTGTGTCCGCCCCATAACTTTGACGTTCCTTGATGGATTTTGAAATTACTGAAATGTTCACCACCATTAGATATGTGTCGCACGCAGTACCAAGGTCTGTAGCTCCAATGTCAGAATCACATTTAGAGCTCATAGGTAAAAAAGTGTGGTCTACGTCTATGTCTGCCACATAGCTTTGTCATACTTTGATGGCTTTCTGAATTACAGGCAGAAATGTTCACCACCATGAGACAATATGACGCCCGCAATCCCATGCTTTTAGCTCCAAGGTCACGTCACACTTAGAGTTCAAAGGGTTTGTTTTTTCGTGAAACTAAGAATATGCATTTCGGGGGCAAACGTAACATCCTTTGACATATTTTGTTGAAAGATATTTTGACACTTTTACGGTTTCAACTTGAAGAAGAGGATGGGTTGCAAGCATGCTGTATAGAAAAATACTTCCTTGCTTTGAATATATAAGGACAGTCTACAAACAATTATACTCCATTTCTTTCACGGTTGATTTCCATGGAGAGCAAATATTATTAAATATTGCCTTCTCATAGAAACTGCATCGATTTTGTTTCTGTTTTCGGGCATAAAAAGTCTGCATTTAGTTATTTATTTTACTTGATGTGCCTCGATGGGATACCGACTGGTCACATTACATTCACCTCATGCATCGTTTAGGTAAAAAACAAGTGATTGGCGTAAGTTCATGCATCAATATAATGAAGTTTATGTTGATGAACCAGCTTCTCTTTGAAAGTTAAATACAACAGTTATAGTTCAAATAAGTTCTATCGCCAAGGTTTATTGGCATCCATGTATCACCGACATGCTATATCTTACTCAACATTACTACCCTGGCATTAAGGTATTCCACCCATCACTTAATTGTGATCAATTAATGATAATTGCAATTTTATAGCATATGCAAGCCTTTACAGACTTTGAGCAAAAGAGCTTAGAACTCAAAATCAATTGATGATTGCATATGCACTGAAGTCTTTTAAAACATTTGAAGGATCATGAATATAATTAACTTTTATGTTGGACAGATTACATTAACTCCTCCTAACTTTCCACTCGTATGTAAGGTGGTCTTTCATCTGTTTTGCTGTAAGTTGGTTGTTTTATATCTAGATGCTTCAGTGTACTTAATGGCTACCAAGATACTTGTGATATCACTGACTGCCGGTTTTCAATATATTTCAAAAAACATTTCAAAATGTGTTGTTTTTT
Organism: Solen grandis; assembly: GCA_021229015.1. Taxonomy (NCBI): domain Eukaryota; kingdom Metazoa; phylum Mollusca; class Bivalvia; order Adapedonta; family Solenidae; genus Solen; species Solen grandis. The sequence continues at coordinate 60,865,146 of CM037786.1, read as the reverse complement.
TATAATTCAGTTATATGCAGTTGCGTTGTGAATGCTAAAAACAGTGAGCATGGGGTAGCACAAATAAATTCAATGTTAGTTTAATGATGCAAACTGTCATTTAAACTCTGAAACCACAATATAAGAACCATGAGAATTAATTGTCTACTCGTAAATATACTGTAAGACGGTGAATTTCAATTTGGAGAAAATTGCTTAATATACCTTGTCTAGTTTATGCCTATATTATATTTTACAAATTTATTTTGCCGTTATTATATGTCTAATTTTATTTATCAAGAACGATTCTTTTTTCTTTTTTCGTAGTTTATTAGCTCGTCTGTTTTTCAAAGAAAAAAAAATAATTTTCTAGTGTCGTCTTGTCGTCGACGTAGTTTAAACTTGAACATTCTATCGTCAAACTTTGTTTGTTCATTACCAAAAGCACCGGTCCCGGTGACCGAGTGGTTAGAGCGTCCGTCCCGGAATCGGGAGGTCGTGGGTCCTAAAAATCGAAGCCTTTTACTATCTGTCATCAAACTACACATAATTTATAACTATCAAAAGTGTTACCGTTTCATCAATGACCAGAACTCTCAGGTCCATTTTGATCAAATTCATCTCCACCTTAAAACATACAACTGG
>CM037786.1:60814422-60864422 GCA_021229015.1 Solen grandis | reverse complement strand
GATCCACATGCGTTGTTCTTGACATTATTTTTATTACTATTTCTATATGGAAGAATTGTACCAAAGTTTGGACGTATAAACTATATATATATATATACGACCTTGACTGTTAAACTTAAAGTCTGCTTGGACTATGCGCATACACGCCAACAAGATAACAGACCCAAGTTTTGTTGAAATAGTTGACACATTCTCCAAATGAATAACAAGACTTACTGTGGGAAAATCTTGTTAAATTGCTGTAGTTCGAATAGTATATTTTTTAATTATTCACTTTTTTCCGCGGCAGTTGTATGCTTTTGCTTTTGACCCAGCTATTTCATCAGAAATGATCAGAACTTTATTTCAAAACGCAGCTGCTTAAAGGCAGTGTTCTCATTGGCCTGGTGTATTTACTTTTCCCAAATGTAACTGAGCATGAAAACGTGCAAATTAAAGTCAGGGATACATACTGCTCGCTATATCACGGTACCGGAATTATATGCGATCTTCCGATTAGTTACTCAAATTTTCACAAATATTACTTCTGCCAAAGTTTTACGTCACAAACAAAAGCTGTATTCATTTTACAATAGTGCTTTTTCAAAAACTAACATATTTTTCTTATTTTTGAGACCCGGGATTATGTGTCCGGGCTTTTCTTTTTACTATAGTCAATTTCTGGATATATGCTGGTAGATTGATGTGAGGATCAGTATTAGATTAACATATATCTTTAAATAATTTCGGTCCCTTAACAAATTTAATACCAAATTTTCAATAAAAGTGACTTTGTCAGTTGAACATTTTTTTGTTTTGAATTTCAACCAAAAAAGAAATTCAATCCCCTGCAAATCTCAATTTAATTATATATGTTTCCATACTCATCTACACTATAAGTTCAACTAAGCATGCCACCGAATATCTTAAAAAAGATATTCCTCGTTTCATATCTCTTAGTTTCTATTATGTTCTAGGCTACTGTGTACCATCTTTTTAAAATAACATTTATTTCACAAACTTAAAATATGACATTCTTTTTAACAATTTTCATTAACTTTGTTTGCACCTTTTGTCGCCAGACAGAATCTTTTTCTTTTTTGCCCGTTTTTCAGCCACTGCGATTTTTCCCCAGGATATTTCCCACAGATATTAAATACAAGGCAGTGCTCAATTTTCATACGGGCACGAAACTCTGTTTGCATGCTAACATGTTTGGATGACGAGATCGTTCCCTTAAGGCCATAATGGCGAATGCATTGTGCAAAGACAGTAATTGCTACTAATTGTCTTCCATTAATCATGTCAATTGATTATACTCAAGTGAATTTAGAGGTCAGTGACGAATTATCACTGAGGAGGAAACGTGATGAGACTGCGAATGGCTCTTTGAGATCTGGATTGTCGTCAGTACATGTACTAGAAGATACTGACATCCCGATTTAGCCTAAGTGCGCAGTGACGAAAGTGTTGTCAAACACGTAGCATAAATGAATACTATCTATTTGGTCGTCTTTCTTTTTGTCTGTCTGCCTGCCAGTCTGTCTGTCCTTCCCCTATCTTTCTGTCTGTCTGTCTGTCTGTCTTTTAAATAAAAATAAATGAATTAATTAATATTTTTATATATGTATGTACGTATCATATCTCATTTATCGAGCCTCGACGTCAACAAGGTGAGATTTTTGCATTAGATGTAGATCTACATGCGAGTATTGCGTCTTATTCACAGACTAATCTTATCATTATCATTATACAGTCTCCAGTGCTCAACCATTCAAGGACATTGTCTGCTTGAGACAGATATGTTGTCTTACAGAAACATCACGTCATAAACAGATGCCAATGCCCATCATTCTGTTCCAATATCCTGACACTGGGTCAACCTTTTCCATACACTTTTTTTCAGTGACCGTAAGCACAATAACTACTGCGTTGTTATATATATAACATTTTTGGTATTTCGCGTCCATGAATCGAACCCACGTCTTACAACTCTCGGGACAGGTGATATAACCACTCTGTCAGTACAGCTATTGTAGATCGTACGTGGTTAAATACTGTCAGGTTATTTGCAGGATTATGTTGAGCATCCGTGACAAAGCAGGGGAAGTCGTTGACTAAACATCCCTCAGTCCCTCGCCGTCATGGGTTCGAAACAACGGTACATTCAACAAACAAGCAATAAAAATGTTTAAATGCTAAACATATTTTAATGTTTTTGTAAACCTGCAAATTGCATGCATGCTGTTTTATGCTATTTGTTAAGAAAAGAAGGCATATGTATGTTGTAGTCATAGAAACGCCGTCTCTCGTGACATAGAACTGGAAGCAAATAAATCAAATGACAATCCATGTGACTGGATACGGTATCACAGATTGACACTACTTCTCGTAATGCCAGTAAGATTTGCCAGGGAGTTGCATACTGCAACACGTCTACGGCATGGCCCGGAGGTTTTGTCTCTACCAGAAAAACGTACCTTCACGAAGCGACTGTCACATGTTAATTGTCTGCGATATGCATGTCACAAGCAAGCAAATCGAAACAAAATTCTACTGAAATTCCCGATATCGGTTTCGATGTGGGCGGTTGTGTGCGTCCTGTAGGGATTGTCTTTTCTCTTTTCTTAAAGATATTGCATACCGCATTACGATCTTATATTTAAAATCTAATTTGCACTTTTTTATCTATAGATTAGAGGTGACAGACAGCTTAGTAAAGAGTCATCTTATTTTGGTTTAGAAAGCGGTATAAAATGCAGGAAACACGTTTGTGTAAGTGATCGCAAAGAACGTGAATAAAAGTATTACAGATTATGTAAGCGTTTAACGATTTGCTTACTGATGTGAGTTACACTCATTTGGTTGCACGTGATCCTAACATGTCAAATGAAAGGCTAAACTTATCACGAACAGTTCTTCGAGCTAGACGTCAGAAAAATATGAGACGTATTTCTTTATCCTCAGAGGGTATACAAGGCTTTACAGCCTAGACGGTCAACTTAATGTAATGAAATAAAAGCCAAATTTATTCCATTATTGCCTAGCGTTGAATGACACATGAAATGTTCGATGATGAGACGCTTGTAGGAGATACCACGCAAGTCTGAAAAAAATGCTTAAAAGTTAATTGTTAATCTGGCTAACACTGCCAATTCTTAATAATACGATTTTATTTTTTAAATAAAGTAGGAAGACAGTTTACCACTTCTGCTACGAAATATTTAAGTACATGACATGTTTTTTTTTTAATATTTTAGAGTATTCGTTAAGAAATTACGTATTTGGATAAGTATGGTTAAAGAAACGAGACCGATGTTGAATACCATTGAAAGTATCAAATGTTATTTAGCGCTGAGTTTTATCGTGATAACCTTTTCTGCGATAAAACCTAACACAATATTTTTTAAACTCATATTTGTCAATATCCCCGATAAGAACACACGGACATGTACTCATATATATCAATATCCCCGATAAGAACACACGTACATGTACTCATATATATCAATATCCCCGATAAGAACACACGTACATGTACTCATATATATCAATATCCCACATGTACTCATATATATCAATATCCCGATAAGAACACACGTACATGTACTCATATATATCAATATCCCCGATAAGAACACACGTACATGTACTCATATTTAGTACATGTACTCATATATATCAATATCCCCGATAAGAACACACGGACATGTACTCATATATATCAATATCCCCGATAAGAACACACGTACATGTACTCATATATATCAATATCCCCGATAAGAACACACGTACATGTACTCATATATATCAATATCCCCGATAAGAACACACGTACATGTACTCATATATATCAATATCCCCGATAAGAACACACGTACATGTACTCATATATATCAATATCCCCGATAAGAACACACGTACATGTACTCATATTTATCAATATCCCCGATAAGAACACACGTACATGTACTCATATTTAGTACATGTACTCATATATATCAATATCCCCGATAAGAACACACGGACATGTACTCATATATATCAATATCCCCGATAAGAACACACGTACATGTACATTTATACTCACAGAGTTCCAAGTCTAGTATATAAAATTATTGATTGAACTTTGTTCATTTTGCTTTAATATACTTGAAAAATAAGATAACGAAACAAAGCAAACCTCATCTTACACCATACAGGTCATATGTAAACAATATTCAGTTGTTAATTGAATTCTGAGATAACATGACACAATCCATTTTTTCATCAATCACACTACCATTTATATACCAAGATACAACATTTTTTATTGTGATAACATAGCAAATCAATTGAAAATGACGCTATAACTGTAAAGAGTAATCAATGCTTTACAGACATCTGTCAACGCGGAGCAATTATGTATCGCATAAGATCCGGTATGTTTTTATTGGCATGTCGTCGCTGACAGCTTCCACGAGAGGCAAGACGTTTGTCGTATATCAATCAACTTCTGCTTCCTCTGCCATGTTAAGGTAGAAGCCTTTCCGATTTTGAAAAATAAATACTGATAAAGGTTGAAGTTTGGGTGGAAATTTTCAGCATGTAAGTTTAGTACACTAAATTGTAAGTGTACTTGATGTACTTGATATGCCTTACACGTATTAGCTATCGTTTATATTTTAGATTTTATTGAATTCATCGCAAACGACGCGAAGCGCAGTACGTACGTGCAACGTTAAATCCATAAAATTTAGAATATAAACGACAGCATATTTACAGGTTTGTCACGCACGCCATACAGCTTTGCTTTTGACCTCGCGTTATTGACCCGCCTCCCGTTTGATTGACGGAGTCAGTCTCGCTGGGTACATTTACATTCTATATATACATGACGTAAAGAACTAGTCTGCGCTGGTCACGTGAGTACCATACACACCATACAAACTCCATTATCAAGACCCCACAGTTCATTTTATGCATTGTATGTTTCAAATTATGAACGAAATATAGGCATTTCTCTGGACGATTAAGTTGGACAAACTGTAGTGTTAATGATATTGTAGGAGCTTGTCAACAAAAAAGAAAACGGTTATAAACCCAATCAACTGTTACAGCCATTTTTCCCTGCTCTTTATACACACAAATATATAAATTTCTTATTTGCATCCTATATAGATTTCATATTTTCGAGATTAGACTTTATTTTGTAAATAAGCTAACAGAACTTATGGCCCGTTCTCATTTTGTATGATTCGTCTCCAAATGACTGAACAACTTTAGATGGGACGTAAAACCCAACAAACAAACAAACAAACATTTCGTATGATAGGTTAAAAGTCACTATCTCTGTATGCAGTGTTTGTACTTTTAAAAAGGGAAAATATTACATGCAGACGATCTATCTGATATGTAATTTATCAATAGCTTTACTATGGTGGGATATTTCCGCCAGTCACTTATCCACTTAGCTACGTCGAAACCTTTCTGAAAAATTGTCATATAATCAGTTAGTATATTGCAATTAGAAAACTTTCGTGTTATCTTCTTAGGTATCTTAACAGAACAAAACTGCCTGTTAGTGCTCACTACTGTCAGACATAAATTTACTTAATAAGATAAATGGACATCTCGCCTTTTTTCAAGTTAGTTAAATTATGTGGATAAGAAACATTTTTTCACATAATTATCTGGGAAAAAGCATGATATCCAGTTAACATAAGGGGATATGTGATTGGCAGTATCGGTCACTAACAGACAGTTTAGTCCTGCCAAGATACCTAAGTGGATAACTTGAAAATGTTCTACTTTCCAGATAATAACTGCATATGTGACAATTTTTCAGAAAAGTTTCGACATAGCTAAGTGGAGGGCAAATGCATTGTAAATTCCTCGTAATGCACCGATTATTTTGATTTTTCATAATATAATCTTATAAAACTACCGTTTTCTGGATTAACGAGCCTAAGCTAACGGGGGTGGGGTAGGGGAGGGGGGGAATAAGTCACACACTGGGTTAATTATCTGACCAAAATCTTCAACTACTTGTATTGAGAAAAAAGCTGATAAATGCTAGCGATTCTTTTACTCGTTTTATGAAGAAACACATTAGGAATGAGTAATGCTGCAATGGTTTTGTTTTCACTTCTTGGTGTTACGTGTCAAGTAGTTTTAGCGGAAATAAACGTTTCTGAAGTGGGTTGAATTTGTTATTAAAAAAACAAAAACAAAAAAACTGGATGCCATTCTGTCTACTGGCTGTCGTGATTTATTGATGTTTGTCTTTTTTTTTTCTATGTACACCGCCCGCATTCCGTCATACATCCTCTCTAGCTGAACATATGACGTTTTGATTGGTGTGAAATATTGTGAAATGCGCCCGTATGTGTACGTGTGTGTGTGTGTGTGTGTGTCAGTGTGTCTCCTGATTTATTTTGTTCATTTTCTCGATTATCATTCAAATGCTCTATTGTATCTTATATATTCGAATGGAGTTAAGACATGGTTTTGGCTTTAGCTTATTTTCTGTCCTAAGCAATTTGAATAAAAGCAAAAATGTCAATGTTTCTGAAAAAGATTGACATGTCTTTTTGGTTAGTATCGGTGAAAGTTCGAAAATTTATTTAAAGAAAACTTGCTCGGTATGTATGCATGTTAATTCCAGTGGAAGTAAAGGGATCGAAAACCAATTCATTTTATGACCTTTTCAAATCCTTTTCTTATAATGAAAGGAGCGCGAGCGAGACTGAGTTTTTATTAGACAAAGATTTCGTTTTCAACTTTAGTTATTTCATTTCAGCGCTAGGGAAGTAAGACGCGTCCTTATAATAGCGCTTATTCATGCAATAATTTTCAAAACTTGGGGATATGTATTTAGGGGGAGGGGTTCAAATTGAGAAATATTGAACTATAGAAATTACTTATATCAAGCGTTTCATAGGCGTTTTCTTACTTTGAAATATAGTTTAGAATGGACTTTTCAATCACAGGTTACATAAGCAGATTACAAGATAATATAATGACTTTAAACTGTTTGTAAAATAGCAATCATAATACCAACAATTTTAAAATTATTATGTATAATTTTTAATTACAATTATACGAAAAGCATTGACATACTATCATAAGTGTAATTTATTTTTTATATTTGTAATAATTGCATTTTTTTTATTAAAATCTAAACAATTTTTACAAATGCAACCAATCTTTGTTACGTCATATCTCCATTGTTAAAGCGTAGCCTTTTCAAATGGACATGCTATAATCGAGTTACATATTCTAGCCAATTTAAAACCTGTGTGACGAGAATATACTCATGCATATTTATTTCCATCTAACGCCTATACATCTTGGCGGAGCTTGGGAAAGCCATGAAAATATCCTTGCAACCGACAGGTTTCGCACCCACAACCTTCGGTTTCGCAGTCAGGTGTATTCCCATTTAAGGAGCGGTACTCTTTGCAATTACTTATAGTGTCACTGCTATGCTTGAGAACACTAAACCTGCAATGACCCTATTCAACATAGCGAATGGCTATGCATGGATGCTTGTCGTGCAGTCTTGCCATATAATAACAGTAATGCAGCACCGTCCGATTCGGGTAGACGAGCACATTTTCTTTCTGGATATTTCCGCTGTATCTAAATACTAGTTTCATATTGCTATTGAGTGTCTAATGAACTTGACTTAAATGCATATAGACCACTAACATAGCGGACTGCCGCTGTAGACTTACAGTGGATGAGGTTCAGACATGATAATGGCATTTTGATATTTATTTATAGGTTTTGTAATCTGACCAGTGTTAACGCAAATATATCAGATATGCATTGTCTCGAAGCTTATCATCGCCATGGTGCTTCGTTTATATATATCTTATATGCGAGTTCTGATAGTTTTATCCATATAGCGTTTCAATGACTGGTTCACTGTGTCCATATCAGGCATAGCCGAAGAGAACTTTGCTCCTGAAAAAGAAATATGACACCAGATCAAGCGGTATTAACCTAGAAGCAAACCTAACATTCCGAGCAATAACCTCGTCCGAACGAAAAACGTAATGTATCCTAATTGTTTATAACTACCGACATTTTCAGATGACGCATCTACCCGAGGCAAAACACTTTCTTAACATAGTTTACTGTCATTTCATGCCTTGATGATGGGATGAAAATATACTTCAGATGCTATGTTGGTGCTATTGTCTCACGGACAGGGACACAAATAGATGCTATTTAAGAAATGGCATTAGCGTTTAATATGATACTAACTTCAAAGGTTCACAGAAACGTACTTTGCGTTTTATAATTTAGAAAATCTTTAATTACATCATATAAACATTAGACCGATATTTCCTGAAATTCACTGAAAACATTCATTATGATTATCCGTTAATGGTAAGTGATACGTATGCTGTTTACATTTTTTCCTTTATTGTGCACATCCTATGAATGAAAATTACGCATTTTAAAGATAAATAGTATATTTTCATACGGAGTTCTAAAATGGCTATATTGCTTGACTGAATTAGAGTTCCAGAGCTCGAATTCTGCTATGGGCACCATTGATTTTCTCTAGCAAGAAATTTTACCCGGTATAGGAAAGAAAGTCTCGCCACTGAGATCGACAGATGGATGCAAGTAGGCCAATGATCGGGGTTAAAAGCTGTAAAGTCGGTTAGCGTGCCAGCGGAAAGAAACTTAGACTATGAAATGCCTTAGCTTTATTATATAAAGAAATTTAATCTAACATAATAATTAAGCAAGGGAAAAGGCACTGAAAATGAGACTATGCTACTAGTAAATTGCGTGACACTGCACAATATCAGTGCAGTTGCTGCTTAGGACAAAAATATCAAATGACAACTCAAATTTATACATTTTATATGTTTTTAGATTAAAATTGAAATTTACTTATACAAAACCACCAATGTCAATTTCGCTGTGCACTTCAATGTGTACTCTTCACAAAAGAATAAAATTCATCTGAACGTATTACAATACTGTTTAGAACAATTTGACATAAACGGAAATCTGAAAACAATATTACAGAATACAGGAGACACTTAACAGCCAAAGTAATCTCATTACATCATATTAATTTGGCACGTAATACATATTTATCCTTACACATCATATTAAAGGTTATACGTGTCGTGCACAGTTCACCGAGCCAGACGTCCGAAAATATGAGGCGTACATCTTTATCCTTAAAGGCTCTAAAAGGCTTCCCAAACTAGACGGTCAACTTAGCGTAATGAAATATTATCCAATATATTCCAATTATTTCCTAGCATTTAACTGAATGACACATGGACATGGTCGATGATTAGAAATTTGCTGAATATACCAGCAGGTCCATGTGGTTGACTTGTGTCTTAATTTGCTGTCTAAAACGTATTGTTAATGCACGCCTCAGCAGCTAGGGAAACACTGTTGATACTCCATAAATGTCGTTAACTTACGAGCCCCATCTAATAAAGACGTGGTGCTGAATTACTTTTATAATCATTATATATTATTGTAAAGTGATTTTTTTTATTATATCTTAAACAGATATCATACAAGAGACAGTGAGACAGGTTTAATTATAGATTGAACCACCGGTATAAAATGGTATGGTTGTTACATATAAAATAGAGTTCTTATTTGCTGGTAGCATCCCACAAATTACTGTTTATGTCGATAGGACATTCATTCCAAGAAAAAATAAACATGTGTAAGACTTTAATTTTTGGTAGTTTCATGCTGTTTCTTTTTTTTTTGTATGACCATAGTATTGATAAGACTTTTAAGGGCAGTTTTTATCAATTTTATCCATTTTTGTTCTGTTCTGTGATAGTACACTTTTTGAATTTTTGAATCGGACAACAACTCGGGACTATATTTAGATATTTATATTTCTAGATTCTCCTCTGTTTTACTTCACAGAGAAAAAGTCCAAATTTGATTTCTCTCTTATCACTAAATGGTGATAATTTTCATGATTATTTCAGTACGATTGCTTTATGGAAATCAAAACTGACTTAGAATGTGTTTAAAATTGATGCTGGTGATAACGTAACGTAACTGTAACGAAATAAAATTAATACGCAGGAGAAAAAAATCGCATCTCATTCGGAGATAGTTGGAATCATGACTGGCTGGAATGTCCAGTGACAACCAGCAATATAAGGATAAAATTTTACCAGCATGTATCAGTGGGTAAGTGGGTAAAACAGTTGGTCTATTCGCTTTTCAAATGGCATTTAAAAGGGATGTAGGTTCGAAACCTAGTCGAGGAACATTTTTTTAATTTCTTTTAGCTTTTAAGACATACATATTTTGTTATATTGAAAATCTTTTACCTATATTTAGTGCATGTGTATATAAAATAAACTGAAAACATAATGATAGAAAAAGAAAGAAAAAAGCAAGCTTTTCATCAAAAGTGGAGTACCGTGCTGTAATTCGGTACTTGCATTTAAAAGGTAAAACTGATAAGGACATACATGCTGAGTTAGTTGATGTGTATGGGTGTATCTGCACCATCTTATTCTTAAGTCAAATTCTGGGTTGGGGAGTTTAAACGCGGTAGAACGTCTTTAGAAGATGAAGCCAGGTCTGGACGCCCAGTTGATGCCACCGACGAAGAAATGTGTAAAAAAGTCAGAGATCTGGTCTACTCAGAAAGGCGAAGTCGGGTTGAAGAAATAGCACAGGCATTAGGCATTTCACATGGTACCGTTTCAACAATCTTGCATGATCGTTTAGGGATGCGCAAGCTTACAGCCCGTTGGGTCCCAAAATCCCTTAGCAATGAGCAAATGGCAACGAGAGCATCAGTATGCAGTGCGTTGTTGAAGCGTTTGAGGTCAAAGATGAATTCCTTTTGCGTCTAGTTATTGTGGATGAGACTTGGGTGCATTATTATGAACCAGAAAATAAAGCCCAGAGTCGTCAGTGCGTAGGGCCGGGATCCCCAAGGCCAAAGAAGTTCAAGACTCAACCATCTGCTGGCAAAGTGATGGCCACAGTATTTTGGGACACAAAGGGCGTTATTTTGTTGGACATTTTACCCAAGAGAAGTACAATAACCGGAGCATACTATGCAAACTTGCTAGACCAGTTGAGGAACGCCATCCGCGAGAAACGCCGTGGTAAACTCTCCAAAGGTGTTTTGCTGCAACAGGGCAATGCAAGGGTCCACACTTGTAAAGTTGCAATGGATGCTGTGGAGCAAAATGGGTATGAATTAATACCGCACCCTGCCTACTCACCAGACCTGGCTCCTAGCGACTTCTTTGAAAAAGGATATACGTGGACGTCATTTCCGGTCTCACGAAGAAGTCGTGGCGGCAGTTGAGGAATGGTTCCATGGAAAGGACCCTGACTTCTTCACTTCTGGGCTGATGGCACTTGAACACCGTTGGTTCAAGTGCATAGCCCTGGAGGGAAATTATATTGAAAAAGAAGAGGTAGATCTCAACCCGAAATAGGTTAGGCTGGTTATTTAGTGACTCGCCCTCGTATATAGGAGCTGTCTGATCTGGGTCTCCTCTGTTTGCTTATACAATATTTTAGCAAAGTTTCTTCACGGTCATCTTTGTCAAAGAAAAATCCATTATTTCATAAACCATTTAAAGATCAATCAATTCATTTTCATCAAATCATACATTCGTACATGAATTTTCGTGAGGTAAAGGGGTAAATGCACCCCCTCCTCCACACACACACACACACACACACACATACACACACACACAAATCATAAGCCATCGAGGCTTAAGACGACACATCTGTTTATTTCCAGATTGCTGTATTAAAGAGTCACAGAAACTTGGTCCAAATGATCAAATAAACAAGTATGTTTCATCTGATTTATCGCTTAAGTATGGGACTATAACATACAATATTCATACATCTCTCGGGAAGCGAATGCTTGACTAAAAGGTAACTTTATATTACAAATGAATTCCATCAAAATACCTCTTAAGTGATATTCTTGACAATTTTTGAGTTACATATGATATTTTCACTTCGTCATGCTAGGATATTATAATTTCCCTAAGGATGTTATACAACTTTAAATTTCAATTAAATACCACATTATGTCACATTTTATTAGTTTTTGATCAGAAATAGGAGTTTTTAAAAAATTAAAAAAAATTTTGGAAACAGTATAATTAAATAAAAAAAAAAAATTTTAAAAAATTGTTATCCAGCGCACCAAAGTGGGTATCTCAGACTTGTAATCCAGTGTACAAAACAGTATTTCAGAATTGCTATCCAGTGTACCAAAGTTAGTATCTTTTAAAATTGGGTATTTTGGAAATTGTAATTATCCAGAAACCTTAAAAAAATAATTCAAAACACATAAAACAGATATCCAGTTGGCAAAGTTGGTTAATTTAGAATGGTGATCAGTCGCATACAGTTTGGTATTTTGGAAATGATATTTAGACTAAGTGTAAAACGTAGGATACTTGCAACGGTTTCCAGTAAACAAAAGTGGGTATCTGAGAACTCTTGTCAGATGCAGAAATGTGGACAATATGTCACAGAATTCAGAGTGCAACAGTTGGCAAATTTCAACATTTGTTCAGTCGGTGTCTTGGTTTGTAGGCCAGTTTACCTTCTCACGTACAAAAAGATCGGTCAAGACCAGACAACTTCTCAATTGACGTGTCTGGTCAGGATCTACACAGATTGCATGGATAGTCGAGAGATAAAGGGTGTTAATTTCACTCATAACATGTTTTAAACGCTAACATGACTACTTGTGTCTCTGATCGTCTCACCAGAGATACATTATAAGACAGAATGACTTTTGAAAATATTTTTCAGAAGAAAAGTTAATGAAGTCTAGCGCATCAATAATAACAATAGTCGACGAAATTAATTATTCATTTGATATAAAACAAATATACTAGTATTTATTTTTCTTTGTAAATTAACAAAAACACCAAGTGTTAGGAAGTCTAAGGCATTTTTCAGATAGGATCAATCAAATATTCTGTACAGACTCGATATGTTTTAATAGCAAATTATTTCTGACAACTTGAGAAGTGTCTTGTATTCTTATCTCAGACTACTTTTGTCATGACCAAGTTCAATACGCCAATGGCTTGAAAACTTAAGTGGGAGACTATCCGTTCCAAATATGTCTCTTTCTACCCGGTTTATATTAGGGGAGATACCATCTGAAGCAAATATTGGCAGCGGCACTTGCATATCAACGCTAAAACTTGAGAAATTTAGAACTCCTATTTTGACAAAAAAGTACTCCTTAGGCTAGGTTATCAGTCAATGCATGTCGTTTGACATTAGGTTTTTCTGATTTGATACGAGAATCACTTCGGATATGTTCCGTAGCATGATTATCAAGTTGGTCAGTTTACCTCACTGAGTTAACAGAATACCGTTTGTTTGATGATGCGTCAGCGTCTCTAGTTTTGTCTACAATAATTAATTTTAAACTACAAGGCATTTTTCTTAAATAAACTAGTTAAAACAAATTGCAAAATTGTAGTAAAATCCATTTTAATTAGCATTATGGCATCATGTTAATACACCATAAAACACATCGAAATTTAATGGTACTAGTAGTTCTTTGCTTGTCGCTGACAAAAAAAAACAGGGTGTAGTAGCCCAAATATTTGGATAATGTGACTGCGTGTGGTAGAATGTCACATGTTTACGGATATTTGAAATGTGGCACACTTTGACTGTCACATACAAGAATAGTATTCAATGACTAAACTAGTGTCGGTGAAGCGAACCAAAAAGGTGAGAAAATTCAGAATATATCGGTGTTATTTCATAATTGTGTGTTCGAGTATGGTAATTGACTAATTGTTCTATTTCAGATTAAGAATATTTTTTTCCAGCAAATGGAACAAAAGCAAAACTGCCAGTGTGTCACGGAAAAAAAGAAATCTTTTTTTTTACAAGTACCGTGCATTCTCGAAAACGAATGTTCCTGAGATGCAGGAATTAAATCTATGTTTTTCATTTGAAAGTAATTTCCTCTAGAGAGAAGATGCTCGGTAAGCATTTGTGTTAATTCCTGTGGAAGTAAAAGGATCGAAAACCAATTCATTTTATGACATTTTCACTTCCTGTTCATACAATGAAAAGGAGTCGGCACGAGACTTTTCACCAGAAAGAGATTTCCTTCTCAAGTTTTGTCTTTTTATTTCAGTGCTTTGGAATCGAATCTCTTACCTGTTAATACTTCCAAATATCGACCATTGAAAGACAGAAAGGGCTATCAGCATATGTAAAAAGAAGGCTGATAGCCCCTTCGGGCTTTCAATGGACGATATTGTATTGCAATATCATTCAACATTTCGGAATTCAATGATAGAAAATGCTAAAAAATGCTGAAGCAATCTATTATTTCTTTTATTTCTAACGACATGTAAATGGTTTCCAACTTTGAATTATCAATAACGAGAAAATATTTTGATTGCAGTTCCTATCCTTAACAAAATCACCAGTCACGTTGTCAAACAATGCAGTGCAAACAAGAAGACACTGCTTTATTTCAAAAACAAAATTTTTCATAGACTACACTATACATACATTTTAAAAAACAAGAAAAACCTTTTATGAAAGATACGCGGCGCTGATGGGGATTTAAGCCAAAGCGAATGTAGAACGGTTATTTGATATATGTATAACTATCTGTGGAGTATTTCATCCTTTTAGTAAGAGGTCAAAATAAGTATAGATGTAAAACTCGATACACTGTAAAAATAATTAAGGAAACATTTCACCTAAAAAAGGTGGCAGCCCAGCTGTCACCACGTTTCACTACAAATGTCGTAAAGGTTCCCATGAGTTTTGTTTAATTTCTCCATATGTTATGCAAAAGTACCACCCTACGTGTATTAAAATGAGGTAACACTAGGAGAAAAAGACTTCTTCAGGGCAAAAACGGTTACACTGACGTGTACAAAATATTCCTCTAACACGGAGATATTAAATGTTACTCTAAAATAGGTGTAACTTAGTCACAAAATAAGTATTATATTTCTATCGAGAGACATTACTCTAAAGTTAGTGTATTTCCCTAGCTAACACCACATTTGGTGTAACCCTCACACGAAAAGTGAAGGAAGTTAACACATATTTTTACAGTGTATTACAGTGTCCCTTCCACCACAATTGGCGGAGCAAACATCATAGTAATAAAACGCACCGTCTTTCGGTGACACAGACTATACTTACTACGTTCGGCCCGAAACAATGTGTTTCAATGTGTATCAAAGAGAAGTAATTGATGAAATAAATTTATATTTCATAATTTTATAGTTTAAACTTATTTATTTTACGTCGATTGGGAAACAAGTTCTTACAACTTATACCAATCCCTCTCGACGGTTCCTGGGTTGGACCAGTACTTTGCCCCTGGGAAGGTCGTGAATAATTCTCGCCTCCATCGGGGTTCGAACCCACAACCTTCGGATCCGTAATCGGATACGTTACCGCTGGACCACGGCGCCCTTTTCATAATTTTATAAAATAGTATCAAGTAAATCATCGCACATTTTTTATAAAATTTCACTTCCTACACTAAGCCGTCCCGATGGCGCCAAGGAGAGCCATGGAAAAATCATTGTATCGCCGGGATTCTAACCCATACTCCTCGAATCTGCAGTCAAGTATGAACCCAGTGAACCACGGCACCCTTTTAAATTACATATAGTATCTTTGTTATGTGCTAATTTGTCAACTCACAATGACGTTAGAGAATTGCTAATGATTAGGTATTTGTATCAATCAGTTATACGTGTATTCTATCATAACAAAATGACTTAAATAGTGTCAGGGGGACGTTAAACCGAAGTTAACATGCAGTGATATTCCGATAATCGAAAAAGTTTTTTTTTTCTTTCTGGACATTTCCGTTGTGTCTAGATGATAGCTTGTAACGCAAGTCTGTGATGAAGGAATGAGAATACTACAGTGAAAATGAGTTAGACTGCAAGCATAGCAGAATATCATTGTGGACTAAATGGATAAGGTTCAGACATGGAAATGACATTTTAATATTTATTTACAAGTTTTGTGAACATTTGAGTGCAAATATATCAGATATGTATTCGTCTTGATATGTATAATCGCCATGGCATTTCATGTGATGAATCATACGAGTATCTATAGAACGCATACTGGCATTTTATCCATTTAAAGTGTCACTGTCTAGTTCATTTTCCATTGCTATTTTATTTGCATCTAAATACCTGCTTATATTCTATGATTTTGATTATCAGAAACATCATTAGGAGTTCCCTGGTTTGTAGTTGAGTGACCCACTCAAAAATAAGTCCAGGCTGAATAGGGAAGAGTGATGTTTCCCCTTTCTTCCTAATATCTAAATATATATGTACCTATCGACTGATAATATTGGGGTCCGACGCACTATTGGGTATGACCCCAAAGTGCGTTAAATTTCGTTCTATTGGATGCAGTAATGCGACAAATGCAACGCACTTTGGGTTGAACCCCATTGTGCGTTGGACCCCAGAGCCCAGGGGGGCCAAAGCAGCGGCTCTTAAGGCAAAACAACGGTACTGATTATGAAACTGCACTGATGATTTAAGGCAAGACAATGCAATATCATTGCAGTGCCTACTTTAGGTAAACACCTATCAATCGAAAACCCAACTTGGCGCCATTGATATGCCTTTAGGAATTAAACTGACATTCTACTTTCACTTGAGAAATAAATGTCAGTTTCAGACTTCACATTTTACTTTGAATTTAAGACTAAACTTGCTTGGTTTCAGTATTTCGGAAGTTATTGTATCTAGCATTTATACCCTCTTACATCGCCGGGGGTAATTGATCGACAGGCCAATAATATAATAAATTTTCTAAAAATGATGTTACATGCTACAGAATACAGCAAACATTATTCCGTAAGATATGGTAAAGGAAAGAAAGGAGAGACTTATGAATGTAATCTTTTTAGATTTTGCAAACTGATGTGAATGGGTCTTATTTGGTCCCACGTAATCTCTATATATATCATTTCACGTCAGGCTGAACTTATATCACATACAGTTCGCCGAGCCAGACGTCAGAAAATATGAGGCGTATTTCTTTATCCTGATAGAGGATTTACAAGGCTTTACAACCTAGACGGTCAACTTAGTGTAATGGACTAATAAGCCATTTTTTACCTTCTATTACCTCCTAACTATGAATTAAATGGCACATGGAATTGTCGATGATGAGAAGCTTGCAGGATATACTACCATGTTGCCTTGTGTCTAAGTTTGTAAAGCTGTCTACAATGTTTTGTAAAGGCATGCATCAACCGAACGTATTAACGATCGTTGTTAGTTCAGATGGTATGTTCTGATATTCCAAAGATATCTAAAAATTATAAGGCCTTTAAGAAATGACGATACATTAATAGGCAGGTAGAAGATAGACTCACAGGGTTTACATGATTAAAATATTTTATGAAGCCTCACTTTGCCCGATGGCATTCCGGAATGACAAGTGGGCCCAACGTCTGGATAATGAGACTGGTTGTGATATGCCATCTGTCCAATGTTAGGAGGGGGAGGGCTCCGTGCAGGAGAGGGTAAAGTCGCTGACTTTAATACTCACTCAGCCCCTCACCTCGTGGGTTCGCATCCCGGCATGATCATTCGGATTTTCATGTGAGGAAGCCTTCCAGTTGGCTTGCGGTAGGTCGGTGGTTCTACCCGGATGCCTCCGTGCATTCGGGGTCTTCCTCCATCTGTAATTAGCTGGACGTCGCTATATGACTGAAATACTGTCGAAGCGACGGTAGACTCAAAAAGTCAAGTCAAGTCCAATGTTTGGGGCGTTAAAACAATGTTTTGGGCGTTAAAGCAAATACACAATACAAACAATCATATTGAGTTCTGGGTATTCGCCTATTTTTTTTTGAGAAACAAATGTAATAATCAGGAGTTCTTGAAAATATATTTAATCCAAATTTGTTAAGACTGTCTGTTCTGTATATCACACATAGTGTTTCACTGGATCGGTCACACGATGTGATGATATGACCGATTTTGTCACGATACGGATGATTCAGCAAAATATATCGGAAAAAGTTACCAAAATCGATGCTGTTATATCTTATCTTAACAGATAACGGATATGGTACCTAAGTGTTGCAGCTATTATTTAATTTAATCCTATTTCCACCACTGGACAAACAGTTTAGCTGAATCGATATGTTATGCTGTTCGCATTAGTCATTATCTATGAAGTAAAGAAAACGGTATTATTGTGGTCCGTAATGTGTGGGTGTGGTTTTTTTTAGTTCTATCACAGTTTATTTTTCACCCATCTCTACAATACCTGTTTGCTGAAATCGATATGTACATAGTGCAGGAACAGCAATTAAAAGTCCATACTGAATAAAATAAACAATGATGTCAGTATGCTCGACAATGTAGCTAAATCTTTGAGACTAATTGTATTTAAAAAAATTAAAACTTAAAACAACTTCTCAGTAAGGAGGGATACAGATTATTGTCTTTCAATAACGATCATTGATACTTTTCTTCTGTTCTTATGAAATGTTGGAAGTGATTTTTGTTTTCTTTCTTTGTGTGTGTGGGGGGGGGGGGGGGGCGTATTTTCAGTTAATTCCATTAGTCAAAAACTAACTCTTTTTTGCCAAACAACCTTTTTTCTCAATGAAATAGTTTTTTTCCACTCAAAAGAAATAATTCACGACATTTAATGAGTTTTGTTTTATTCTTAACCTTTAAGTAATGATTTGAAATTTTCTATGACATATACCAACTATAATTACGTAATTATTTTGTTACTTCAAAATATTTTCAAAAACGTATCTTTTAGCATTTTTTTTTAAAATTTAAAACGCTATTTTTCCCAATAAGACAGTCACAGGTTGTAAAAAAATCTAAAAGAAATCACTGGTTGGAGAATTGTCCCTGGATAGACACAAATCATAACACCAGAAAACTGATTTTAACTGTGTCCCGTATACAAGTCAAAAAAACATAATCCGTCGTGGATAAAGACAGTAGAGGCACACATAACACGATTCCTCTCTCAGAAGTTGAAAAATACCTGAAAAATTAGTGCCTGACAACGAGGTTACCTCGCGTAGAATAATAACGCCGCTACGATACCCCTTAAGGGATATTCAGGAATATTCTTGACAATTTTTAAGTAGCGTATGACATTCTCTTTACTTTAAGTTAGGATCTTACAATTTCCCCACAGAGGATATACAGCATTATATTTTAGAAAAAAAATATTACATTGTGTCACAGAGTATTAGTTATAGAAAATAAATAAAGAAACGCAGACCATTATAAAATTATTTCAAACATGACCTTGGATAATAATGTTAAATTTTGGATACATTCACTTTTAAATTTAGATCCGCACTTAACACAAATTTTATAGGGAAAGACTGGATATTTTGAATGTATTCATAGCTCGTGTTTGTAAAGCTGAGATGTTTCGAAACTGACGAAGTACATGGATGATTTATTTTAAATGTAAAGTCAAACCTATCTGAAGCGATCACTCAAGGAAATAAGTGAAAGTGGTCGCTTAATTGAGATGGTCGCTAAATGAAGGTCAAACATATAACAAAATGCTATATTTTGGTATTATTAAAACTGACCGTTAAATGCAGGTTGATCGCTTAATTCAGATGGCCGTTAATACAGGTTCAATTGTAAAAAATAAAGATTCGTCAAACACATCAATATATAAACAGTAAACGAGAAAAGGGCGACCAAAATATTTATTATTCATTTGTCACAAAACCTGTTAAACCCGTATCATTTAATTATTATTTAAACACAAGTTTTCCTGGACAAAAAATACAGAAATAAACAATCTGTAAAGGGAATGACGGCAGTCTCAGACATTATCGGATAGGAGCAAACATATATTCTGTACGGACTGATCATGATTTATTGACAAATCATGACTGACATCTTTATGGAGAGGTGCCAAGGGTATCTCTTTTTTATATTTTTTAATATTCTATTAGCTTTTTTTTGTCATGTTAAATTTCCATCGCACATAGCTGGTAGTAGACAGGTTACTCACAGGGGTGTATGAACAGAATCTAAAGCTATCAACATCTCTCAACGACATATCTCACAAACTTCGACTCTCTTCCCCGAATATAGTAGGAGAAAATCTCAACAAAATTGTTTACCTGATTAAGATGTTATTTCATTTAATGCTACAGAAAGGAACATGGGTAATAAATTGGTTATACCATGGCAACATTCTGCCTGTCATAAATTTATGACAATTATAAACTACTGGCTAGTATGATTAATTTACATGTTTTCGTCCACGTTGCATAGCAAGCATACAGAAATTCAGATGGAAAATAAAAAGGGTAAAGCAGACACCAAAAACGATTAAACACCATTTATTCGCAAGGTATGTAAATATTATGATTGCGCACAAAGGAGAATTATATAATAGTTTAGACAGGGATTTATAATTCTTTATTATCTGTGAGTTGCACGCGAAAAAAAAAGATGTATATAGATATTTTTTCCAATTAAAAGACACACAAGAAACAGTTGTGGCAAGTTTCGTCTATTTCCTCCAGTGACTTCAAAGTCAACGCCATTTAAAGCAAAGAGTTTAGAACTCGCGACTGGTAGCCAAACTTGCATAAAACACTAAAATGTGAATTAGAACTTCAAATGTGGCAAAATACTTTCAATCGAATTCATTAATATATGTAAAAACCGCAATGTTCAAAATTTAATTTGAATGGCATAAAACACTGAAACCTGAAATGTGGTAAAATACTTTTCTTCAAATATTGAGCACAGCAATTTCAATATTTGCTTTAACTTGCATAAACCACTGAAACGTGAAATAAAAAACTTCAAATTTGGTAAAATAGTTTTATTCAAATATTTAGCTCAGCAATTTTCAAAATTTAATACTTTAGTCATCTCCCTCATGCTTCTAAAGTGAGATCGCAAATACTTGAGAAACTTACTTAAACTTCTATAAGGAACTATAATGTGAGGTTTCCATTGCACACTTGACTGTAGTTAAATATGTAGCTCTCAAGAACAGTTTTTTTTTGTTTTTTTCTTGTGTGTGTGTGTGTGTGTGTGTGCGTGTGTGTGTGTGTGTTTATTTCGTAATGAAATACGTTTTTTTTTTCAAGGTGTGAAATGGGCGGCATATCAGCTTTTGCATACGCTAATGAACACACGGCTCTTGATTTACTTTATTTTTTTTAAGAAACTGAATAACTGATACTCACCTTTTTTTTTCATCGTCGCTAGTGATGTAACTAACATTTTATCGTCTCTCTCAGAATCACGATTGTGCTTCTATAATCTATGTCAGATTAAATGAAATCGTAGTGTTGCATTTGAAAGGAAAATTTTCAGAAAAGTATATTTTTCCCGGTTAATTTTCAGGAATGATGTTAATATAAAATACAATGTAAATCCTTGCAATTGAAACAATAAACAAACCAATAATGAAATACAGTAGAGGTCATTGTGTCTAGACTTTAAAAACAATCGTGAATTTTATAATGTTGATATAATACAAGTACCTATCGGCCAACAAGATGTCTACTGTTTAGGGTTTTGATATTCAAGATCATGCAAAAGAGTCAATTTGTTTTCTTCCGGTTTTTAACGTATCCACTGTTGTGGATAAATATTCCAAGATATCCTCGTTTGCGCACTTGAGAACTGATTTCTTTTCTTGTTCAGATACATATCTCGTTTTTCTTGCTGAACTTTGCGTATGAGCTTGTTTGTCAGCAAATGCTGTAGAGAGCACCATATCATCATATATCCCTAATTGATGTAGATACTCAATGGTTTTGAAAGTTAAAATGTATCTTCTAAGTGATAGGCTAGTTTCCTGAAATAGTGTATACAAAACTTGAAAACTTCAAGGTTTCCTCTCTAAAAACCTGTTCACCCGGAAGCCTTCGTGCATTCGGGGTCTTCCTCCACCTGTAATTAGCTTGACGTCTCTATATGACTGAAATACTGTCGAGGCGACAGTAAACTCAAATAGTCAAGTCAAGTCTAAAACCTGTGGTCAGAATTCAATGTTTTATTGCCCTTCTATATTCCTATGGTCCTTTGTCTTGCTAAAGCAATCTGAATCCATTAAAAACGAGTCCTCGAAGGACAAGGTAAGTTTTGTTATATATTCCATGAAGAAACTTTCAAATTCTATAAAACTGGTGTTATTTTGCACAAATGATATCTACATAATCATATGCTGTAATTGCTATTTAAGTAAAATTGATTCGGCACAGGCGCCCAACGGATAATGCTGAATTTTCGTTTTGTCTCGCTTTAAATTTGTTAGAGATCACACGGTTAAATCAAGCACTAGTACGTTTTAGCTTAAAAAGAGAAAAACTTCTTTTTCTTTTGTTTCAGGACCCACATGTTGGTAATCCTTGCCCGCAAAGTCTTAAATTGCCATTATTATCCAAAATAAAAAAATGATTGCTAGCCATTACAAAAGATGAATAATGAGGCAAAACCTCAAATTGTGCATAATTATGTTTAATTCGGTCCACGTTATGAAATATCTAACGAAAGCATACGGGAAATCATCTGGAAACCATATTTGTTCAGACATATTTATTAATTCATTGTATAATGAGAAAAGTAATCGGAGCGTGTTCTGAAACATGTCTCGGAGCACGAGGGGTGTTTCAGAAGTCCATGGGCTTTTGTTATAACCTGAACAATCTAGATACATATGTATTCCGAGGTACAAGTGATATATGAAGAAAACTTCCTTCTGAAGTACCCATTGTATGCTGTGAAGGAACTATAACTTGGCGATTTTTCTTTCGGTATTTTTCGCGTGAAGATGCGGGGGGGGGGTGAAAAAAATTCACATAGAGGCTTGATGGTGAAGGTCATTCGGATTTAGCTCAAACAATTATAAGATGCTGGGACTTCATGTAACCTATGGACTCTTATATCGGTAGCGGGTACTCAGGGAAGAGATATAGGGCCACTATGACCCTCTTATTACATTCGTATTCATCGACGTTCTCAGTGCAGTCGTGCAAATTGTACTTTCCGTATAAAGTAATCAAATATAATTGTAAGCCACACCATTCTACTTGATATGTTAAAATATGAAGATAATTTCAAGTTTATGGCATTTACATCAATGAGGCTTCTGAATTAACCAAAGTAATGACTGCTAGTATGAACTGATATTTCCCTTTGGGGTTCATATTTGCATCGATATTAATATGGTTTCTTGTGAGCATGGCTGTAATGGGCAATGATATCGACTATATCAAGGCCGTTCCGATATTAAATTCAGTAAGTACATGTATTATCCAGTGGATAACGTAATGAAAATAAGCATTATCATGCAATGACATTAAAGCTTAGCTCAAGGTTGATCGAAACCTCCTTTTACATGTCACTGCGGATTAATTAAAATATCCGAGAGGAACGGTGAAGGAGTTCCTGTTCGAATCAAAGGATATATGTATGTGTGTCTCTGGGTGTATTTTTTGGTGCATACTAAGATAAGAACATATATGTTTTGATCATATATTCGCGAATTCCCAAACTGCGACATTCTAAGCTTTAATTGTGAAATGCAACATACATAAAATGCATACGATAGTAGCTGATCACATACCAAAGAATTATATCCAATTCACATTAAAACCCTCCAAAATACCTTTATTTTTACATTATAATTATATTTAACATATTAATGTCAAATATTATCCTATCATTTTGTTTGTACCTAACTCCGCCACCTACGTGACATCATAGAAGTTGCTAATTGTACACAAATTACTTCCATCTAAAAATGTAAACACAGCAGATTGAATTTCTGGATACTATTATTTTTTCTCATTTGAGCGTAAAAGGGCCATTCTGTATGTAAATCATTTTGTATAAAAAGCACAAACAAAAAACATAAAATGAGTGATGTGAGATAATATACATGTATCTGTAATTATCTGTTTCAATCACATCATACTCAAACATAGTAAAAATTTCTCACAGGTCTTGTGGTGAAATTGGTTTGAACCTGTGTGTGTGTGTGTGTGTGTGTGTGATCCGACATGACCAGTAACACATTTGGTAAACATCAAAACGCATCTGCATTCTTTGTATGTGTGGAGGAAAAAAACATTTTGGTCAGTACCGTGCTATTAAATTTCTCACAGGTCTTGTGGTGAAATTGGTTTGAACCTGTTTGTGTTTTTTTGTTTTTCGTGCTATTCGGTTAAAGACGATTTCGTATTTAAATGTATTCGTTGTTGCTAAAAGTAATTTCTTATAAAAGATGAAATGCATTGTATTTTATGATTGTCAATCTTATAAATAGAAATCCATTAATGACTACATCCTTTCATAATAGCTGGTATTGTCATCACAGACATAGCTCTATTATCACATTGAAATTAAGTCGCATATTTGATCATACAAAATCGAACCCTAGAATGCTGTTCAAAATATAGTCGTTCTTATACCCAAGATACGAAGTTTAAATGAGTTAAGGCTTTATGTTATAATTATTGAAGGTATTTTCCCACACTATTTCTCGGCTACCAAGGGTCTGATATTGATATTACTTCACATCGTTTATAAATAAATGTCAACCATACTGAGATGACATGCAGAGCGCAGGTGCCATGCTCACAAATTTGTTCCTGGGGTTATGTCCCTTTGTTATTTTTCCTTAAAAAAACGGTTATATAGGCAGAATTATGGGAACACAACTCTTTATTGCATGATTGATTTCAAATTTACCCAATTTACTGGCCTATTTAGTTCTATTTGATGACATGATTTTATGCTTATAAATGTCTTAGAGGAGTTAAGGCCCTTTTGTACCTTCTACCTGAGCAGTGTTAGTAAGGGAAGCTTGTTTTAGTCCCAAGTGTGATAGTACAAATGCACACTATTTGTGATGCCAGATTTAGTGTTTGTGTGGTGTTGTACCATACTATACATTACAATGTTTTTTTTTGTTTTTTTTTTTTTTTTTAGTTTGTTGTTGTTTTTTCACATTGCAATACTTTGGGTGTATATTGCCACGCTTTGCAGTGCTCTTGTTTCAAGATAATGTTCCATTTTACTCTATCATTTTAGTTTGAAAGGAAGAATGTTAGCTTGGTATACCATAATTATATATTACGTTGTGAAAATCATATGTTACATTATTTTGTGTACATATACAGGTATGTGAATATCGAATTGAAATTTTAGTTGATGTACGCTGATGATTTCTACACAGACGCATCCATTTTGCCATTGAAAGTATGTGTCCAAGAAAAAAAATGTTTTGCCAAACATTATGATTACGGTTAATCCAAAATATGCATATAAAATTAAACCTTTTGCTACCGGGACACGAGCACGGGCATTACACTAATTTTAAAAACGTATCTGTGACTTTTATAAAATATCACCAATATCTTTATTGGTTATTTTCTTAAATGGAATTAGTATTATATAAAGAATAATATGAGCTCCTAGTACTCGGACTACCCCCTGCCTCTATCTTACCCCCTCGTTTAATTTCATACAAGACTGCACTTCTTGTAACCTTAACTGAACAAATACATTTTTACTTTAGTTATGATGGAATTTTTGAGAACATTTCCTTTCCAATCTTCCATAATTGAGTTAATGTTCGTCCAAATACACCCATGTATTATTCTTTATTTTAAATTGTTTATTACTCAATGTACTCAGGTGTCCTACGCCAATCAAGTGTGAAGGACGAAGCTAGATTTAGAAATGTTAACTAGCATTGTCACTATTGTGCTGTAGAATAGTTTACAATGCATTCGGTAAAATTCAACCAAATTCAGTGAATGTCTAACACGTGTGATTTTGCAATGCATTATTGTGCATGTCTTGAGAATATATCTAGCAAGACATTCCCAATGTCGGTTTCCAGTTGGATCACGTGTGTTTGTTTATACTGCCCGTAAATGGGTGTAAGATCTACCTACCATTATTATAACAAGAAATAAATCTCAAAGTAAATTAGAAGTATGTAAAGCAAATATCGTCGAAAATCCATTACGATCTTTCAAGAGTTGTGCCAAAGGCATATTACTGACCTGCCCAGTTTCTACGTGTATATTCGAATAAAGTTACAAACTGTCCAGTTACTACATTAGGTGTTCAATGGTGTATCTGGTTAAAAATGGTTTTGTCTATGATACTGTTGGTGAGCAGTTGACCTAGTAGATGGAGCTTATTTTTTTCTCTGATTTAAAAAAAGAATGTGCATACCGTTCCTGACACAAGTAGGCAACCATTATGTTCTTATTTTAGCACTACACGAATTTTCTTTTAGTTGTGATTTATTCATAGTTTATATATATATATATTTTTTTTTTTTTTTTTTTTTTTGAGAATTACATAACGTAATAAATAAATAAACGGAATTAGCCTGGTATTCTTCGAGGATTGTAATTCTTATGACTTGGTTTCAATTCTGGTCAAAGTTTACGATTAAAAAAGAAAAAGAAATATATTACGTCTAGTTCATTGTAATGCCTCTCTTAATGTTCGTGTATACGACATTAATAGATTTGATAGATTGTTGCCCAACCTTATGAACGAGTATCTGTAACGAATGAAAGATATTGCAGTAGACTCAAAATTAATTAAGAATGAAGGGAATTAATGTCTAAAAATAACTGGCATTAAAGCCAAAGTGTTAAAATATTAGACTGAGGATTCATTTAGGAGTACACGTGCCGCAAATTTGAATTTCTACCGCATGTCTGGATTTTATTGTAACAGCTAAAGTAGTTATCGTAAAAAGATCTTAACATTCTACCTTAAGTTCAAGGAGACCAGCCAGACCTATTTCAATTCCATGAAGTTTAGGGAAAAATCACTGTAAGCCTTTATCAGTTTGTCTCCAATAGGTACTCATCTGCTGATTGAATTCACCCTGCCTCTGGTCCAAAAGTACGTCTCGGCTAAGTACTATTTTCTTGCCATTTTTAGCAAGAGAACGAAAATTGAAGGAATGTAAATAACGTATTTGTTCCCGTTGTTGTTAATCAACGAAAACATATTTCCCGCGAGGCAAAGAATCTAGCGTAATGAATTTAATCTTATTAGTTTGAGCATCAGTAAGGGCTATATGCTCAGAACACCTCTAATGTTGTTTGAATACCCAATTGATGTCAGCACCAATAAACTCGCTGGTTACTTTCACTCTGTTCCAAACAATCGAACAGAGACGGGGAATCATGCACGGTGGATTTCTCTGCAGTCTCTCTTATAGTGAAACCAAGTGAAATACATATTACTCGATAAATTCTGGAGCGGCGGGATACGGTACATTGGTAAGTTACGCGAATGAATGGAAATGATAGTTGGAAAAAGATATGGAGGATTAGTTTCTCATTTATCTAATTGTTTGTCAGTTTGAGCTCATATACTTGTTATCTAGCTTTAAAAAAAATCGTGTTAACACTGTGAGATGGCGATGAAATGATATCCGTATCGGAGTAATTGGATTTATCTAAAATGTTTGTGAAATGTGTTTTATTTCATTTTCTAGGGATTGTAAAAAACATTTGTTTCCCTTCGATCAATGTTTTTACTGGTTATGTCATGCTTATCGCCATGTCATAGTAAATATTATTTCTATTGAATTTTTTAAATTAATTTTTCTTTGAATTTAAATATATTTTTTTATTTAAATGAGAGTCACTGGAACATAACTATCTCAAGCGGTTTGATTGAGAAATAATTAATGACTGAACTACTTGAATAGATATATACATTCAGACGAGAAAAATGTCCGAAAATACAAGAACTGTTGAATACTAAACTGTCACCTTTTGGAAATGCTAGTATACAAAACAAAATTGTCCCATATCATATTTTACGTTTAATATTGCTTTTCTTAAAAAATACCTGTTATCTGTGAAACAAACGAAACGAACTTTACATTACTTCAAAAATAATCTCTCAAAACATTGAATCAAGATTTCTAGTTTTGTTCAGTGTTTGAAAAAGACCTAAAAGGGAAAGGAGAATGAATACGTCCAAATAGAGAAAAACCCGATCAACTATTTATATGTTTCAATGTTGGCTTCTTTTCATACTGCAAATCTAAGTCTTCTTTAATTGATAAATATGTTTTACTTAATAGAAAATATGTATTGAGTAATCCGATATCCGTTAACATTTCGCTCGTAAATCAGTGTAAGTAGAATTTCGATTTAAGCGATTAAAGCAATATATCACACGTACTAATGAATATATTGCATGATCAAACAGGGCGACCGCACCTAGTTTATAACAATTGTTTATAAATGTGATACTGACAAGACGATGGCAGAAACCTCTCTGATCACTTTATATAAAGCTGAAAAATGTCTTTTTTTTATTTGTATTTTTTTTTTAGTTTCTATATGTTTTTTGCGGAGGTGAGAGCTGGGGGTAAACGTCCCATCGACAACATTTCAGTCATTTGGTGACTACGTGCAAGTCTGTTTTAGACAGATAAAGTGCTACCATAATGTAGTATCACGCCTTAGACAAGTGACATGATTTCACTCCCAGTCGCATTATCCTGACAAAGTGTATAAAATGCTGCGCACTGTTGATGAATAAAAATAATATATCATTATATAAAGAAATAAATGCGCGCTTGCCTTCTCATAAAGAGATTTGACGGAAAATATTTATTTTTTTAATTAATTTATTTTTTTTATATAGTATAAAACACACTAACTTTTAACTTGCATCATTTATAAACTTAGATTAAACAGTGATATTCTTTTTATACGTTTATTAGTCCCCCACCGGAGGGGACTATACGTTTGCACTCCGTCTGTCTGTCCGTTCGGATGTCCGGAAATCTGAATCCCGCGATAACTTAAAAACCGTTCAAGATAATATTATGAAACTTGGTATATGAAAAGATGGAAATATGGAGATTCTGCACGTTTTTTTTTGTCTCGGGCCAAAATTCTGGTTGCTATGGTACCGGAAATGATATGCACCTCACCGGTAGGGGACTCGTGTGATGCGTGCAACACCAGTTACTTGTTAATATATGAAAAGGCAAAACTTTTTTTTATTTTAAAATACCTTCAAGATAAATTGTTTGACGAATTTACACACAATAGTTTATGAAAACTTTAAGTTTGTAAAATACATGTATAACACCGCTGTTAATCTCGAAAATGAATCTTGTCTAAGACAACATATTTCAAACCTGAATGAGAAAAGCATCTTCGGAGGATTGGCGCAAATATATCACCTTGTTTCTCTACACCTAGTTATACTGTGCTAGCGTCTGTATCCCTGTTGTATCATAGCGTATAGAATGCAAGCAGGGAACCAAATCCATTGCAAGCGTTATGGTTAATTGAACGCATGGCGGGATTTGGAATTGACCTCGAAATAAGCGCTGTTCGGATAACCGCTCCACGGTATTTTTCGAGTGCATTGTACAGTAATGTCATTGTTTTAAAGTGGAAACAACACGCGGAACCCGTCTCCAATCCGATAAGTGTACTCTCAGAACGTCATCAATACCTGTTTTAATTTCAATGGGACTATTATCTTGTTAAAAAAATGGCTTTTATTGATATTTTATACCCTTATCGTTTCTTTTCATCTCATCAAATTAATGTCGTTTTTAATCAAATTCCATTTTTTATACTACGATGTCAGTTGGTCTTAACTTCATTTCCGGTTTGAACTATTTGAGTTATTTGTGAGACAAAGATAGATGCTGCAAGCTTTCTCACTTGAAACAGAGACGATGGGTTCTTAGACGCCATCGCATGTCTTGAACACATTTCCTCTGGCAGATTTCGATCATATCGACGTTCAATGCAGATATTCTCCTGATGTACTTAAGTAATAATCTAAAATTATGACATGTCTTTGAGGTGATCGAAATTATTGAAACTACAAGATAACAACATGAAATGCTTTCGACAAGCTTTGATCATTTCTCATTAACTGTTCAGAGGTGACGTTTGATTTATTTGATCAAGTGATTAAAGACTGATGTGGAAATATGGAATGGTTTGATTTTCCCCTGTGGAATTGCTATCTTTAAAGGAGAAAACGAACAAAACAGTTTTCATTTTTGTCTGTTCGTTTGTTTGTTTTGTTTGAATTTTGCTTCTGATTTTACCTGACTTTTCTTAATTTTCTTTGAACTAGTTTTCTAGCTTTAACATGAAATAGAGTATCAATACATTGGTATTTATAAATAATTGAAAGTTTGTCCAATAATCTGAATAATTAAATAATAAGATATTGTATCGGTATTATTTATATGCCAATAATATACGTTAAAGTGATATAACATGCTAGATCTGTCAAAATATGCAGTCCTATCCTATATTATCTGCAAAAATCCTGTTTTTTAGATACCATTCATATCAACAATATTTGTTCAGCACCTAAGCCTGTTATATAGGTCTATTCGACCTGCAAAACGCTTATGTAAATCGGCCGTTGTGAACTAGATTAAATCTGATATAACGTAAATTAGGTACTTGATAAATACAGTTCCCTTAGCCCAACTATACCCTATAACTAGCCTAATAAATCATTATGATAACCAGATATCAAACGTTCAAAGGAACTATGTAAGCTATTAATCAGATTTAGATGAAAAGTCATCGGCTTAATTATTTTCAGTATAAAGAGAGGTGCTTGTAGCTACAGATGTCAGATGCAAAGGAAGTTTATCAACAGGAAAACCTTATTGTACATGCCCTTTCAAGAGGGAAAGGGGCTTTTTTCTTGGATCCCAATCAATATTTCTATGGAGGCAGGTTCATGCCAGAGTTATGCACAGAAAGTCTTTCTTAATGAAAGAAAAGAGGCACAAGGTTGATTAAACAGGTCTTTTATTGTTTAGTCCGGTATCTAACTGATGTTGTGTGCAGCAAGAATGGGGTTCATTTCTTGCTTAAACCCCGGGGATTAACGGCGGATTTCACGAAGCGATTAAACGTACTAGGAACCGAAATATAATGTGTGTATATATACCTGTAACATAATACATTTAAAGCTCTGTCGTTATCTATACCTAAATACCACCACCAATTCTAATTATCATTATTTATTAGCAGTAAAACTAGTTAAATAGAAAATCACCGGATTATTTAAGTATCAGTAATTCACGACACATCATAAAACGTATAAATAAATATGTATGAGATAGGAAGGTCGGAATCGAGTATTTATATTAGAGTCCGTTAACGTTGCAGTAGTAGTTTTGGATATGCTATGATAGTGAATCAGATGCATATATATATATATATATATTTTTTTTTTTTTTTTTTTTTTTTTTGGTGACTTTCATCATTTCTCTTTTTTATTCAGTGTTTTTAATAACACAAGTTGAAAGGGCGCATACAGTATACGCAAATGCACTTGTTTGATATGGACATTACTCCAGTATTATTTTAAAACGTCTTTATAAATGTAGTGAATTAATCAGACATACATTTTACGATTCTTTGCTCATGTGTAAACACACACACACACACGTGTCCACTGAAAACCTTTATATATATTTTTCGACTATGATAACTTAATAAGTATAATTTATCTTCTTTCTTTTTTTTTCAATCAAGGGTTTGGAAATGCGTTCTCACAATTTATACTAATCCCTAATCTACGACTTCTTGTTTGAACCAGTAGTTTGGGCCTGGGAAGGTCATGAAAAATCCTTGCACCCAACAAAATCCGAACCATTAGACTGTGGCACCGTCCTTCGATAAGATTATTACACAATGATTGGACTTTTCTCAAGTTTATATATATATATATATAGTAGGTGATGTCTAAATTTACAGCGATGCTTTTTTATTTTCTATGTAGACACAATTCAATATTCAATGCAAATTTTTAAATATATAAGAAAAAAACAACATATCTTTACATTTTATCATCTTTTAATCTTTTACCCCTTACTCATCATCAAGCGAGGCTGTTGAGTAATAAGAAGAAATTATGGTTCATATGTAAGACATAACGTTATTTTCATATCGTTTACAATATATCAATATCTCAAACTCTGGTGCACACTGAAGCATCAGAGGATTGGGATATTGAAAGTCGGTAACCCATCTGCCTTACAAATAAATACATAATTTCATTAATAAATGATTAATATAAAATAAAAACAGAAAAAATAAAAACAAAAATATATAAATGAATAAATATGAATATTTATGTTTAATATTAAAAAAGGGCTTTAAATGAATAGCACAGCAATCACTATATTTTACCAATCAATTACTCAAGCAATCAATTTGTTTGATACATATTTGCTTTTACTTTTTCAAATACATGTATGAATTTGAACTGTCAATTTTTGGTACTGTTAAAGAAATATGTTGAACTATCAAATACATTGTATTACTTAAAGCAGCTCGTTTACATATGGTCATTACGTAAGAATTTGAATGTGTATTACGTCTACCAATACCCATTTACAGACGCATGGTCATCCAATGCAACCATCCCTGGTTGTAGAAAATAGGTGATGTCCCCATCATAAGCAATACCGTCACGGACGGTATTGAAACTATATTTAGAATTCTTAAGCCTATATTTAGGTTTTCTATTTTCATTTGCCGTCACTGTGTTGATCACATTCACTTTTCCCGCATGCGCTTACTTCATAGGCTGAACTTACGAAATCGCTACCCTGAAATGTTGCGGAATGTGTCAACAGGTACAGCAAGCACATGTTCGGGGATACCGTATTCTATATTTAACCGATTTCGCCGAAGTCGCGTTTAGGAACGTAGCGTTTTGCCCGTGAAATGTGACCTACACTTGCCTAGTTTATTTGTCATGAAACAAAGACTGCACGAATATTAAATTAGGGAAGTAGAAAAATATTAACTTATTTTCTACTGACCATCCGCGAATGAGCTGCTTTGACGGCTTATTATTATCACAATACTAGACATATACAAGATCCTCTTCGAGTTTGTTTGTCATGTGTTCAACCTTATTCTTCCTTGAGAGAAATGAAAGGATTTGCGTTGCCTTGCAAACACTAGCCAAAGAAGGGTGATTGATTGTGTGGAGCCCGACACTGCTTCGAAACGTCTACTGTTATTTCGTGACATGTTCGTGTAAAATCCATTTAGTCAGAAAAAAATATCTTGTATAACTTGGGGGTTGGATTAACATTTTGAAAATGTGATTAACCTTGGTCTGTATACCACGCAAGGGACACTCAAAAGGATTACACTGAGTCAGACACATCTGCAACTAAAGCCGGCTATTTGAAAATTATGGCAGGGGCTCTTTTTTATCTCGATATCCATGTGTCAGTATTGAGTGAAATCAAAAACGAAGATTGAATCTTCTTCAGATACAAAATTGCTACAGAACTTAAGCATTTATCATTCTTCTTTCATAACACGTCTTTCCTGACACAGCCTTGGTTCGCTGGTGGAATTTTGAACATTCACTTGCCAATTTTCATAATTATCTGAAAAAATATCGACCATACGCCAAAGTGAATGATTTAGGACCGATATTTTTTCAAGAGACTACATTAATTCAGGAAAGACCGTATTCTGTGATATTAGTTGACTTCATGGATACAAATTCAAATATAAAAAAGATGAAAAAAGTAATGAAATAGCTAAATTATGTTTATTCAACAACGATTTATTAGAATCGTTCTTTTTGATTGAAAAATATTTAGTGATAAACTTTTTAAAAAATTCACTGCGGCATACTTTTGTCTTTTTCCGCAACTTTTATATGTCTTTTTTTCCATTTTAACGTGTATTTTATTTTATATAAATTTGTATTTTTATGATTAATTGATGAACTTTATTAAATTTATTAATGATGGGTCATATACGTTTGCAGTCTTTTGATATAAAAACAAAAGGCAAATATTTATTCCTCGGCCTCCAGTTATTGCCAGTAAAATACATTATAAAAAATATGATACATGTTGGAAATATTACATGCTTTGATATAATCAAGGTGACTATAAAGATTAGGGATACGGCTGTCGGAAGAAGAGAAAATGAATAAAATTCTACAATATTTTATCTTTTAATACCGAGATGCAGCGTTTTGCAAGTACAAATAGCCATAACTTTTTTATATTTAGTTTGTGGTACTTAGAACACTCACTAAACTGTAATAAAAACACTCACGCTAGAGCTTCTACAATATATTTCTTAAAAAACGAGAGGGTTGAATTGTAGAGGTATAATAAAACATATCGTAGCTCAAACACGTTGAATTTGGTAAAGAGAGATGAGTTTGCGATAAATATCATCATCAAGATGTATTATTTTGTTAGTTGAAGCTTTTAAATTTACAGCAAGTTGTCATCCAAAACAATAACATGCGCTATAAGCACTTTAAATCAAAGGATACTTATATATTCAAGATCAATGATATCAAAACAATGAAATATTCCATCTCAGTATATCTGCATATATCTAAAATGATAAATATTCTCCTAGAATGTTGATAGTTGATTTATTCGTGTTTTTTTTTTTCTGATTGAGCGGAATTACAAAAAAAAAATAAAAAAAAATAAAAAATAAAAATAAACATCAATATAATAACGGTACATTTTATATGGGTCAGGCAATTCATTTTCATTTAAAACTTATCCTATAAATAATAAAGGTGCATTAGTGGTCTTAGATATGAATAAGAT
The DNA here is from genome assembly GCA_021229015.1 of Solen grandis. Classification (NCBI taxonomy): domain Eukaryota; kingdom Metazoa; phylum Mollusca; class Bivalvia; order Adapedonta; family Solenidae; genus Solen; species Solen grandis. The sequence continues at coordinate 60,829,760 of CM037786.1, read as the reverse complement.
TTTAAAGTTTAAGCAATTAGGAAGAATATATTTCTGATTTAATTCAGTTAATCAAATTGAACTATGCGGAGATTTATGCCTAAGTTATTTCAAAATTATATTTGAAACAAATATCACGTGATAATTGGAATGGCAGTCGAAAATCAGTAACATCTCGAGTCCTATTTAATTCAATAAAGATGCGATGTTTCAAGGACCGGGGATCATAAAATCTTAAGAACAATCACAATCCTGATTATAAACCTTTACTTGGAAAGAATGACAGTGCCTTTATTGTCGCTAACGCTGATTTCAGGTGGTGACCATGTAGAGCTATCATTATAGATGTCACTTTGTTCCGCCTTCAATCCGTTCGTCCCACAATGTGTCCGGGTCTTACCTTACAAAATATCTGTGGAATTTTCATAATACACATGTATATCACACGTGTTTGCCTTATTAAGACGGAGTTTCATGCTACTAGAATAAACTAGAAGCACATCGGTATGGAGTGACTGCCAATATCCTTATCCGGGCGTTAACTTCACAAATATTTCGGGGATTTTCATAACCTGCCACGCACGTTTGCCTTAATGAGACAGAGTGTTGCACCCATGAGCCACTTTGATAGTACAACAGTGAAGGGCACACTTTGAAATTTTAGATGATTGCAAACGGGCATGTTGGGTCATAGTATTGCTATGAAATTTGGGCGGTACGTCAGCTGTACATTCAATTTTAAGTGTAAATCACTGACAAATAGCAAGGTAGATGGTGTATTACTCACTTTTAGTAAAAAAAAACTATTATCAATCAGAATAATAGTTTTACGTTTTATATTTCTGTTTAAGTTATCTGTAAACATCGCTTTTCACTTGTGGTAATGGAAACATACTATTATGTCATTGCTTACTCGTGAAACAAAGCGCAATCTTCATGATATAAACTAATATACTTCATCTTCTAGATATGTTATTTCTACCTATCCAACATCATCCATTGCCTTATGAATATTCATGGATTGAGCAAAATTATAATTTTGTGATTATTAATCTACTGATCATAAATTGATACTGTACATAATCAAAGTACGGAACGCCACATGGCGGCATAATTAGGCATTAGATATCAAAAACACCTCAAAGGAAATCGTCACTTAATTATTATTTAATGCATAAGGATATTTTATAATTAGAAAATAACATCAAACAGTTTCCAGATTAAACAAAAATATAAAATTGAAAAATATGATTTTGAGGTATGGTATGGAATATTTTAGGATCAATAAAAAATTCCGGATGCCACAAAACATTACTAACTAATAATAGATTTTATTTGTATATTCATATTGTGGTTTATGAAATAATGCGTTTGATAAGAAAAACATTATATGATCAAGAGTGGAGAGTTTTCACAGTAATCGCGCATTATTTTTCTGTGACTATATTTATTTGTATTTTATTTTATGAATATTAATAATACGTAGTTTCATTCTTAAATCATCATTACCGCAAACTCTTTGACATAAACCGTCTATTGTTGAAATTAAAATTATATTAAAAACATCTGTAGACGATTGCCTACAGTACATTGGCTTTTAGAAAATAAAAACATTCCCTCGAAATTTCATTTGTTGATATTAACAGGAGTGCGTTACAGTGGATAGTTGGGATTTATTTTTACTTGGATTTGAAAGCAAGTTTTTACAACTTACACTTATACCTGTCAACAGTTCCAGGGTTGGACCAGTACTTTGCCAATTAAAGGCCAAGGTATGCCAAATACTTGGTTTAAACTGGTTTGATCCCACAGTATTAGTATCCGCAGGCCTGTACATAACAAATGGCCCGCGGCGCTCTACGCGGTAATTAGTCCCCTACCGGCTCCGTCAGTCCATCAGTCACACAAATGTTTTCCGGACTTTTTTTCTAAACGCTTGCAGATGTTCATCTAATTTTTGGTGTGTGAGTCTACCACCATGACTTACAGATCAAGTTTGAGTTTCGTTCCGGTCCACTGATTTTTGACGGAATTACGGCCCTTGGAATTAGAAAATTTCGTTAAAATAGCAGTTTTCCGGATTTTTTTCTAAACGCTTGCAGATATTCATCTAATTTTTGGTGTGTGAGTCTATCACCATGAGTTACAGATCAAGTTTGAGTTTCGTTCCGGTCCACTGATTTTTGACGGAATTACGGCCCTTGGAATTAGAAAATTTCGTTAAAATAGCAGTTTTCCGGATTTTTTTCTAAACGCTTGCAGATATTCATCTAATTTTTGGTGTGTGAGTCAACCACCATGACTTACAGATCAAGTTTGAGTTCGTTCCGTCCATTGATTTTGACGGAATTACGACCTTGGAATTAGAAAATTCGTTAAAATAGCAGTTTCGGATTTTTTTTTCTAACGCTTGCAGATATTCATCTAATTTTTGGTGTGTGAGTCTATCACCATGAGTTACAGATCAAGTTTGAGTTTCGTTCCGGTCCATTGATTTTTGACGGAATTACGGCCCTTGGAACTAGATGTTTTTTTAAAATAGCAGTTTCTCTGCACTCAGGTCTTCCCCCAACTGTAATTAGCTGGATGTTGTTATATGACTGAAATAAACAGGTTGTGTTTGTGTGTGTGTTGGGGGGTCTTAGTTTTCCATTTGCCGGCAGGGGACTTAGTATTGCCTAAGCAATACTTTCATAATACTTGTTGAAATTGCACTATATAGATGTGGGTAAAATATTTATGTTAGAAATATATATTCTATCGTTATATCAACAAACAGGTATAGCAATGTGCGATCAGAATATAGGGATATATAGTCAAACCTGTCTTAAGCGGTCAATCAATGGAAAAAGAGAACATGTTCGCTTGACAGAGGTGGCCGCTAAACGAGGGTTAAACATATAACACAGTGCTAATTTGGTGATATTTAAATGACCGTTAAATGCAGGGAGGCCGATTAATGTTATGGTGAGATTCCACAGTAAGGCCGCGTTTCATCTATATTTGACTTATAAAGACAGTCCCTAAATGAAACATATATATATAATAGTTGGAGGGATATAAAAAAATGAACCACAATAAAATGTAAATACACCATGATTATCTTTGGATATGTTTGAAGTATTATATTGTTAGATTTTAGCAATCAATAGCAAGCGGACTTAAGATTTACAATACAGTTAAACCTGCCTTAAGCGGTCAGTCAAGAGAAAAAAATAAAGTTGCCGCTTTACAGAGGTGGTCGATAGATAAGGTTAAACACAATTTTAACAAAATGCCAATTAAAAGGGAAATTGATATCCCGCACTAAAAGGTTTTAAAAAAAAAATAAAAAAAATTTGGATGTACAGTGCAAACCTTCTACGAACTAACTTCTACTGTTATACTGTTAACACTTACTACTAAAGTCTTCCAATTTCTTTACTAAAGTGAACATATATGAAAAACGTGAGACCAAAGCATTTTTTTGGGGCGAAAGCTGATGATTCGTGTGGTTTCATAAGTCAAGGCCTATTAAATGCGGGGAAAAGGGCTAATGTAATCAAATAATAGAGCTACTTTGTAGCTTTTTGTGTGCTTTATTTCCCGTTTATACGAGGATTCTCGTCTCCGTGGGCTTCATAAATGCTATCATTGCCTCCAATTTGGATGTGAATTTCCTACGGATGAGAATTGGTGGAGTTTTACTCTTCTAATACACATGTTTCTATAAGCTCTTTCTTTCATGTTTCCACAAAAAACAACAGAGTTGTCTTTCATTTTAAAGTTAGTTTGTGCGTATTTTCAGAACAAATAGAATCCGAAAAACGTGGCTAAATTGGTACTTGATTTAAGAGCGCAAAGTAATAAAACCTGGAAATCTTTAGTTTTAACCTTGCAGATGATCTGACAACGGTAGACAGGATTTGACTCTCAGACTGCATTGACTTTAAATGACAAATTATCGATGCTATAGACGCGGAAAATTGAAACAAATCACTAATTCCGAAAAAACAAGACTTTTATCATCATTTTCATAATCATCATCATCATAATCATTGAATAGAGAGACACTCAATTCATAGACGCCCTGCTATCATTCAGCAATTTATCCTAAAGATATGTCTGACTCTATGATTCGATATCATGAATGATAAATTCGAAACTATCCTTGCCAACAAAAGCGATCGCTTTGTATGTGAATAAGACGCCAAACGTTGTGATCAAAAGATGATCAGCGGGGCGTCAGAGATTAAAACGGAATATGACTCTTCGTTATCATCACAGACGACTTAAAGTGCCCTTCTCTATGCTAGACATGGCCATGATTCGTGGTGCAAAAAAATATCTAAAAGCTGAGAGAAAGATTTAAGTTTTTATTCTGATTTCTTTAAATTTGCAAATTGTGATTAAAGAGTCAGGTCAGTTTCTCCGAAACCAGACAACAGATTTTTTTTTATTGTTTTTTTTTTGTCTTTGAAATGTAGCAATGCGTGATGTTACCTCTACAATAATCTGTCACTGAATATTATAAATCACATGCAAAATACGGTAGAAATTTAATATTAATATAAAATTTGAATCGTCGGTTTTAGTCGCTCGTAAAATTTACTTATCTCCTCACCGAATTGTCTTTAATCACCGACATGGTCACTACTTGAAAAAGGCCTTCCAGCTGACCTTTTGAGGGACAGTGGTTAAACCCGCACGTCTTTGTACACTCGGGATATTCCGCCATTAGTAATTAGCTAAATGTCATTAAATAATTGAAATACTGGCGAGCGACGGTAAAATCTAGAACAACGACAACATTATACAAATGTACATTACATGAAAATTTGTTATTCATCCCGCACGATAAACACTCTAATATAAGGTTAAATAAAATCTCTCGTTCCTTCTCTCTCTATATAATATATATTCAGGCAACCCTGTTAAAACCTGTTAAATATATCCTGCTTTAATTCTCTCTCTCTCTCTCTCTCTCTCTCTCTGGTTGTCAGATCGCTTGCTTGAGTGTCTGCAATTTATCATTTCAAGAGAAGGTTAATTACTTTACGTTCTGTTATTCATGTTTTGTCTAAATAACCTGCTATTTTTTTTCTGTCTGCTACTGTTAATTAATTTAGCCCATTGTAACACAAAATAGGTAAAATGACATATGTATTGGTATTACATGTATATTACATTATAGAAGACAACCGATGTATATTATGTTTGTTTCATTTATGTGTATTAAACAGCCTTTTTTAATTGGGTTTTTTTTTTTTTTTTTTTTGTTTTTTTTGTGTGTGTGTGTATTGTGAAAGGTTTTCGACATTCTATCTAGAAATAAAAAAAATAAAACTTATGGTAAAATAACTTCCTTTTGTCTAAACATGTCTGCTTCGTCTTTGGGGTTTTGGCTGACATCGATCAAACGAGTGTTACATTCAAACAAAGCACCGCAGTCACCCTTTGTATTTTGCAGGACAAGTTGTTGGTCACGCCTGTGAATGCAGCCTTTTTTTTTTTTTGTTAGTGACATATCGGTTCTTTTTATTTCAGTGGGCACTGTTGTTTCCAAGAGCTATGCGTGACAAGATTCCGTGTTGAAGCCATCAATTGAAAAGAAGGTAAAATTCGTTTTCTAATTTAATTATTCTGTCTGCCAGAGCGTACTGGAAGAGGTCGCTGCACACAACAGTGTTTCATAGTACATGTATATGAACTTGTCCCGTGTTTCATAGTACATGTATATGAACTTGTCCCGTGTTTCATAGTACATATATATGAACTTGTCCCGTGTTTCATAATATATGTATATGAACTTGTCCCGTGTTTTACAATATATGTATATGAACTTGTATCGTGTTTCACAGTTTCACAGTATATGTATACTTTTGATCACGGTACATGCATATGAACCTATACCGTGTTTCACGGTAATTGTATATAAACTCTTGTTCGTTGCGTACCTTGATTCCACTTATACTCCCGATCTCACAACGTTCTGAAAAATGTAGCTGGCGCAAACTATGTGCTATCGGAGTGGCCCTTGTAGCAACGTTTCACCGTCTGTATACTTCATGGACTGGGTCAGACAGGGTTGATCGGGAATGACAGCCTGTTCAAAATATTCGTGCAGCCACATCCCGTTCTGCAATAAGACTGTGTGACAGAGTACTGAAAACGGGGTTGACGTTCTTCGAACGGTATTGCTGTACTCGAATCGTACTAGGTACGTACAAATGTACTGTGACGTGGTTCGATTAGGCGTCAGCTAGCAGTACGTGTATACACCAACCGGGTCCGTTTGTAGCTCGTCCAGTCCGTTCACAGAAAGACCAAACTCGACCTTATTATGTCCTTAGAGCGTTGTTATTTCAACTCAATATACGAAATCTAAATACCAAGTTCTGGTTTCCGCACAGTTTCTAAAAGTTCGCAATGGGTTTTCAGTACGCCCCTCTTCTTTTGAGCACGATAATTGCGTTCTTGTGCATATTTTACAACGTCCACCACGTCTGCATTAAAATATAACAAGTTTTGATATAATTACGAGATGTTGTTCTTGCAAATTTATCATTCTGGCTCAAGCTGTATGTCTTGAAGCATGGATAATCTTGAAGCTGTTAATTTTGAATGATGGCTTCGTATACTATTTTGTTAAAAGTAGAGCAACAATACAATAGGGTGGAAGAGCATGAGAAGAGAATACCAAGAACCTGTTGGGTGAGAAACTGGTTAAAACCGGAGAGAATATTAGCTTTAGGACATTATCAGCAGCTGATGATGTGTAAGCAATCACGTTCTGAACGTATCAGCAACGATATGAGAACGTGATAGAAACGAGTAAAGATGGAGTTAAGCTATCCTTGAACGAGATGGTCTAATTAAGAAGGGATTTCGGTGAATAAGGAACACAGAAAACCTGGTTATGAACGGGTTGAAACTAAATAGAGCACTATATCTGTCTCAAGAAAACACAAGTCTCAAAAAATGAATAAAAAAATAATAAAACGGATTTTGTATTGCAATGTTGTGATTTTACGGCGAAAACTGGGTAAAAAATCTAAAACATGTGTTTGAGTAGAACAAAAATCCTATCGAATACTACATAAGGTATGTCACAGTGCTTTTCCTTACTCTCTCTCTCTCTCTCTCTCTCCATAGAATAATTTTATTTTAAGGTGTTTCAGAATTTCACCAGGCCATGTGTCATACGGCAGATTTATGGCCTTGCGAATATGTTTCAGTCATAATTTTGGATTTCATCATGAAATGATGCCCGCTAATCTGCTAGTAGTACTCAGTTTTAAAACATACAGTGTTTTCTTAGCCTAATTTGATACCAGGGTCGAATTCAACGAACAATTCTTAGCGCTAAGTAAAACTGAAATATTTAAGCGAATTTCATGCATATTGTTTCGCTAATAAAATACTTCATTTCTTTATTATTTTTTGTTAATTATTTAAATAATAATTCATGTCACCTTAGGCATGTACCTGAATATTTTATAAATTAGTAATGGTGGAAAGTGTATCTACCTAATTTAAGAATCTAAGTAGTATTGTTGGTGAAATTCGAGCCAGATAAAGCTGTTTATGCAACTTTGCTTAGTTTAAACTTATTTATTTAACGTCGATTAGGAAACAAGTTCTTACAAGTTACACTAATCCATCTCAGCGGTTCCTGGGTTGGACCAGTACGTTGCGCCTTGGAAGGTCATAAACATCCTTGTCCAAACGAGGTTCGAACCAGAAACTTTTGGATCCGTAGTGGGGTACCTTGTCACTCGGTCACGGCGTTCTTCAATTTATATCAATATAAAGGTGAATGATGTAATTCTCAGTAATTCATTTGGAAAATTGTTTTCTCATTAAATATTAATTTAAATTTTATATGTATATATATGTTTTTCCCAAATTATGGTTTACATGATATGAAAATGATATTACATCATATTACAACCGATAGTAGGACCTCATAGTTATTCAATCCATTAACTACTGCTAAGTACCGCTACCACTTCTACTAAAAAATACTGCAACTGTGCAATTACTTGTACAACAACAGCTAATGCTATCACCACCACGATTATTACTAAAATTAAAACCACTACAACGACAGTTACTTACTACTACTACTACTTTAGCACCACCAACAACTACTTCTATCGATTATATCACTACTGCATGTACAGTACTGAAAACAAACAACAAAAAGATTATACAAACTAAAACAACCAAAATCCGTTAGATCCAATTCCCCGTATGCAATTCAGATTGAGACTTTTTGTGGATTGTTGATTTCCCACCCACAGAACAGAGATTGTAAGACTGTGTGTTTTTTCCTACGCGCAAATAAATATAGACGATTCAATAAAACGTTTAATTTGCAAAACCACAGCGCTCTTTAATTGAATGAAGTTAGATGTACAAATAGTTATGAATACGTTGCGTTACGGTTTATTTTAATTTCCTTTCCTTTTTTTGTCTGGCATATTCGACTTAATGGGTTAGTTCATCTCGAATGTATTTAATTAAATGTATATTAATATAGTGTTATATGGCCCCTAAGGTATTCAGATAGTTAAATATTAAATAAAGAATCTATATTTTGAGATATTTATTAATCACTGTTTGCATTGTCTGATTAATTGGTAAATGATTTAATTAAATAGTTTATATTTAAACGGAGGTAAAGTAATTAAAGACATGCATCTGAATTTATTTGTTTTAATTTAACGACGAAAAAAAAACAACTGTTATTTAGAAATCAAGCCATTGTGGTTGAAACTACTTATATTCAAACGAGAGGAGGGGGCTCCGTGGCTGAGAGGGCAAAGTCGCTGACTTTAACACTCACTCAGCCCCTCGCCGCGTGGGTTCGAATCCCGGAAGGGTCATTCGGATTTTCATGTGAGGAAGCCTTCCAGCTGACTTGCGGTTCATCGGTGATTCTATCCGGATGCCTCCGTGCATTCAGGATCTTCCTCCACCTGTAATTAGCTGGAAGTCGCTATATGACTGAAATACTGTCGATGCGTCGGTAAACTCAAATAGTCTAGTTAAGTCAAACGAGAGGAACGGGACTCCATTGGTTACGTTTGTTGGTTCAAACCCCGCTTTAAGTAAGATTCACACGTCCAAAGTACTGGTCCTACCCTAAACCCCCCAACAGTCTGTAAGAGAAGTTAGAATTTGTTCCAAACGACGTAAATAGATAATGTTTCAATAATCTAAATTCAAATGCGCTATGTTAGATACTTAAAATTGTGTAAAAAAGAAGCAAAATATATATATATATATAAAAAAAAAAACAGACAAAAAAAAAAAAGAAAACGATTATTAAATGATCAGCTTTTGGTTATTTATGAATAAAGTGTTATTAGTTTTGTTATCTGAGATGAGCATGAAATATTGTCTTTAAGTGTGTGTTTTTTTAAATAATATAAATTGCTTTTAATTTACAAATATTCATTATATTAGAAGTCAATTACATCTTCTGAAAATCAGGGAAATAATATTGTACCCAATAGCGTTTACATGGGTATCATGCGCTTAAAAAGAATAAAAATGCTTCTATTAGACAAATATTAAAAACATTTAAAAACATTTTTTTTTTAATATTAAAGACGTAAATAACATATCTGTAGACATTTTCCTCAAATTCATCTTTTTTTTTGCTTCAACGTTGTCACCAACGTCTGACATTCGATATTATACCAGCATCTTTATTTAATTTAACATCATTTTTCATGACACTGATCTTGTTAACACTGGAGGTAAAACTACCAACGCGCCAATCTCTGAAGCACAATAATTTCAGTTCTTGTCAAATGATGACTTACAAATATGACTGATCCGTTTAAAGAACCCATTTGACAGAGTCTGTATCAGCCTTGTCGATCTTATCCCCCAAAGATTATCAGGTAGGAAGGATGTTTCACCTAGGTGACAAAATAAGGCTTCCCAATGCTATATCCAGGAGAGAGAGTGAGAGAAAAAACGGTTTATGCAACATTGAAGGTTGCTTGGTGCCAGCTCCATGTTTCCTTTAATACCACGTCAGCTATTTAATATCACGCGTTGTAGATGTGTTGTCTAGCTAACATTTAACTGTTGATATGCCAACGGGGACCTTCGGTAATAAAGACCAGTTAATAAGGATAACAATTAGCCTATGCATGTTTTTGAATAAATATGGTATATCACAGATATTTAGATACGTTCATGAACAAGATTATGATGAACACTAATGTATCGTATTTTTGCATTTAGCATGTTTTCAGATGTTTTTTTTATTATAGTATCATTTGATCAAATTACGCAAATGAATTTTTGGATGGATGTCAAAATACTCTCATTGTTTATATTTTGCATTGGTATTCCCGAAGACGGTCTGAAATCGGAAATTATTTGAATTTGAAAAACCGCCGCCGAATCACAATTTGTATATCTGTTACGTCATCATGCACTCGTAATTCGTTATGTGAAACGTTAGAAAATAGACGAAAATATGCGGAATATGCAAATTAGGTATTTTTGTAAAAAATTGAATGAACTTAAGTAAAATATTCTTTCTTATGTTAACATTGTTTTTATCACAAGTTTACATTAACCTAAGCGAGTAAAAAAAAAAATCCGTGATCATTCGCCCCAATTCTAGGGAAGGTGTATTAAATAACACGTTTAATCTGCGAATAAAAAGAGAGTATGCCGAATGCTTTCGAGAGAATATTATGCATTTTCATTTAATTATTTATCTATTTACTTATTTATGACTTTGTAATTCATATGACTATTATATAATGATATTTATTGACAAACCATGCGTAAATGTACGTTTCATCATTGACGATGGATTAATTTTCACTATTTTCGCGGGTTAACATTGCGGCGCCAAAATAAATTCATCGTCATTACATGACTAAGTAGCATTCTTTCAAACCACGTGACACACGAAACGCTAGCTACTTTGAAAAGAAATTGCCGGAGTCAGATTTTTGTCATTTATTTTGTCAAGGAACATAAATTTCATTTTTAAGGCCTAATTCTATTTGGAAGCAAAGGGTTTAAGATTAATATCAGTATGACTAAATTTGTATTTTTTTTCAAATTGCATGATAAATGAGTGCGCACTCACTGACAGATAGGATATATATTTTAAGGTACGGCTGGGCTGTTTTTCACAGAGTTATTGTCTTTAGAGCAACATAGTATGCTTACAAAGCATTGTTCGCATTTTATCTCCATAACTCCTAGCTAACTTGAAATGAATGAAAGTTCACAGGATAGATCGATATCAAGTCCATCCGTGCTTATTGACGATACGTTTGCGTGGGATACACTATTTCAGAGTTATGGCCATTTGATTTTAGCAATATAATGTACATACCATTTTTTTGTTCTACATTAGCACCTCCGGCAAAAATTGGATAAAACATCAAAGAATTAACAGGTACTAAGTCTAGTTGTACACATCATCTGGCATCTTTGATTGGAATGTTTTATCATAGAGTTATGGCCCTTTGATTTATTTCTTTAATGAGCATAACCGGAAAACAATTACAGGGATATAATTGAAACTTGAATAACGATATCTACCCATGTTGCATTAAATAATACATTCTTTAATGTTCTTTGATGAAAGTTAGAGCTATTGTCGTTTTTTCTTATATTTGGACTTTTTAGAGAATTTATACATTAAGAAGACATAGGTTCAGTCATATATTGATACCCACGTGTTCTTTGACGCATATAAATTTTAGCGATTAATGGGAACACGCCGAAACATCGCTGTGAATGCTCGAGGTACATAAAAATGCGGCACTGCCTTTATTGCGTGCTATTAATAGGTCAACTGCAGAGATTGCTTTCTCTTTGATACATCAGGATCTAGTTCACTGTGAGATTGGCAAATTTATTCGACGTATTCTGTAAATTGCTAAGTGTATCACTGCGCCGGTTAAGGAAACGCAAGTGTAACAATAAATATAGTACTTCATTGTCTCACACAACTGCATCTCAACCGACACCGGTGGCCGAGTGGTTAGAGCGTCCGCCTCGGGAGCAGGAGGTCGTGGGTTCGATCCTCGGCCGCGACATACCAAAGTAGTAAAAAATGGTACTGTTATAGCTCCCTTGCTTGGCGCTCAGCATATAAGGGTTGTTGCAGGACTGGTTGGCCCGGTGTCAGGATAATGTGACTGGGTGTGGTATCATGCCACGTGTCTACGGCGTGATACTGCAGTGTGGCAGCACTATATCTGTCTCAAGTAGACATCGTCTCCAAATGACTGAAATACTGTCGGTGGGACGTTAAACCCAACAAACAAACAACTGCATCTACCTGTTGTGCTTGATGTCCCACCAACTTATTTCAGTCCTTTTGGGGACTTCTTTTTATGGGACAGATACGGTGCAGCCTTACTGTGCGATATGTGGTGTAGGTAACAATATCATGCATCTAACTACATGTTTATTTGTGTATTGGGGTTAACGTCTCACTGACAGTATTTCTGTCATTTGGAGACGATATCTTCTTGAGACAGATACATTGTTGCCACACTGCAATATCAGTAGACATGTTGCATGATACCACACCACATTATTTTGACACCGGGCTAACCAATTCTGGAATTACCCATATATCATGAGCGCAAAGCAAGGGAGCTATACCAGCGCCATTTTTTACGAATTTGGAATCTCGTGGCTGGGCATCAAACCCACGACCTACCGATTCAGAGGATAACGCTCGGCCATAAAAACTGGTTCTATCTACATGTATCGATAAACAGAGAGGGGGAGAGAGTAATATCTTATTCCTCCAAGCATAACAAATCATTTTTTCTGTCTATTTTGTTTAACAACCATCTCCATATATAATATTTTATGTTTCACGGCAAACTTCCAATTTTATACGTTTTGATATATTAACCTAGCTAAACATAAATTAATCATGTCTGGTGAACAAAAGACTCAAGTGTGTATCTTCTTTTAGATCCCCATTCGTTATCAAATTGAACATCAATTGATCCCTAAAGTACTGTGAGCATTTAAGCTCTGCTACATTTCTAGATTCCCCAGTAATGTTATTTCCTCTTTAATACCGTGCTGTAAGCGTTATTGACTGTTTCTCATCGGCTTGCATCTGCTATAGAGGTGATCCCTAAGAATGTTCACAGAAATGCAAGTCATCTGAAATGTTCAGTTGCATCGTTACAGTACATGCATTGCATGCGTTCAAAGTTATTTGCTCTTTGTGTAATGCATTGAGTGTATTTTTTTTTCTGTATAATTGTTATAATAAATGATATAAGATATTGTAAGAGATTAAAGATTAAAACGTGCATTTTATGCCCTCTGATCACTTGAAAATCCGCTGTTTAATCGTTTTGTGCTATTTTGTGTGGTTTGATTAAAACCACCTTCACCGAAGAGAAAATTGTTGCAATATGTTAAAATGTTTGATTTAGTGTCTGTATCCTTCCTCTTGTTTTTAAAAGCAGGTACTGATTAAGCATTTGTAAATGCTACTGATAGTGAATATGTGTAGGTAATAACGCACGCGCGTCAACGCTTTATTTCAAGGTCGACAAGCGTTAATAAGCTTTAGAGCCGTTTATAAGCTTTTGAGTTAGAGGTCGGAAACAAGTTTAAGCTTATATTTCAAGGTCCTTTAAAATTTATAAGCTTTAGGGCTGAATGTCGGTATACGTATTTAAAGTATATGTTTAATAGATCGACAAACTTTCACTTTATTGAGGGTTTTAGGTCGAAACACGTTTAAAGCTTTAGTTACGATCGGCAAACGTATATACAGTTGAACATGTATTAACCACCTGTATTTAGCGGTCAACCTGTATTTAGCGGTCAATCTGTATTTAGCGGTCAACCTGTATTTAGCGGTCAACCTGTATTTAGCGGTCAACCTGTATTTAGCAGCCATTTTTAATACTATCAAACTAAAGCATTTTGTTATAAATTTAGCCTTCAGTTAGCAACAACCTCTGTTAAGCGGTCACTTTCTCTTGTTCCCTTGACAGACCGCTTAAATCATGTTTGACTGTATAAGCCTTTGAAACATCAGGAAACCTTGGTTATCTCTGTGAAAAGGCCATGAGGTCCGAAATGTAGCATAACCATTACAGAGACTTTACTTTAATTCAGCTTCGTTCAGATCGAAATATATGTCAAACCTATCGTAATCGGTCAGTTGATTGAATAATACAAAATAACTGGCTGCTCCTCAGAGGTTAAATGTAGACTGGATTTCTGTTCCGGGGTCTTTCACCTAACTGCTTTAAGGTCTTCCCATTCTAAAAGCGATCTATTCAATAAAAACCATGCATTTAACTTAACAATGCACATGTATATAAGCTTTTAAAGTGTCAACAATGATAATCTTAGGAGCAAATTGGCATGTTATGACAAGTGACAGAAGTTCTTTTATTACCTCCCCTTGATTATTTTGTTGCCATGAGTTATTTCCCCTTAAAACTAAAAAAAAGTAATTTTCTCCATTTTCCAATAGTAAAATTAGGATTTGTTCACGAAAGTTGATACAAAGTAATAAAATGCATCTTTCTGTCATGAGTTTTTCTCATAAATAATTCATTTTTTATATTTACAGAAAGTACATATTTTCCATAGGCCTCAATGTTAAATTATATGCGGATTAACTCCCCCAAATTAGATAAAAAGTAAAAAAAAAAAAAAAAAAAAACTCTTGGTGAAATATTTTCATTCTTGATGTCAGTTAGAGTTTCAAGAAATATAACCACCCAGTAGCAAGATATGAATATGGCTATTAGGATTGGAAGACCTTAACAGTTTTGGTGTTAAACACAGATGGGTGCTACACTGATGTCAAATGTATGATGCATGTATTTTAAGGAATATATAAACTGAAACGTACTTTGTTTTACACAAGTGGCCTGTAATACAGGTTTCACTTTAAGTTCAAAAGATGAATATTGTGAATCATATATAAAGAAAGGCTTTAAAGTATATCAGACGATTTGAGTCAGTGAGAATAGCGTCTTAAAATGAACATACAGACAAAATACAAAATCTTACTTATTAATTCGCTTATATATATATCGACGTTCTGTTCAAAATTTGATTAAATTTCACATTAACCATTTTGCTGAAGAAGAGACTGCTCCACCTAAAACTTATGATAATTCAATAGAAATATATTTGGCCCTGTACCAACTCCTTCAAACATCCGACGGCACTTAATGTTGGTGAATGCTGACTTTATTTCGCACATATTTTTTTTTTTCCAAAAAAAATATATATATGACTCCTGGGGAGACATGAACTCATAGTCTATAAATATCTATCTAAATTTGACCATGACAGCTTGCATTGATTTAGCTTTTGTTAAT
>CM037786.1:60764322-60814322 GCA_021229015.1 Solen grandis | reverse complement strand
TTTTATTTAGTAAATAATGATGTCGAATAGATTGGGTTTTTTTTCTCTGTGGCGAATATTACGGAATTCACAATATATTCTTGTTTTGTTATTTATTATGGAAACGCTCATAGTGTCTAATCAATGTCTTGGAGAAGCTTACTGTCACCTCCACCTAAGCCTCTACAAATAATAATATACCACTGGTTTTGAATGGACCCTCCGCTGTTCGTTGACGCACGTGTAACAACCAATGTTTCCATTCACGTGCATTAAATCTATTTTAGGAGATACAGGGAAATATAAGTCCCGTAAAAAATGTCATTCCAAGCTTCATGTGCTATTAAATTGCATCTTTATTGATGGCTTAATTTGGGACATAGCGATGGTATAGTATAAAGAGTGTTCTTTTGGAAGAATCTAAATGAATTCACCGGCTTACATCAAAGAAAAAAGGGATACTAAGTTTCTTATTATTACACTATGGGGCTGTTTAGGACTTGGTGCATTTAATGTTCTAAGAAATTCTCTTTTTCTTCTCGTTAATAGAATATCAAGGGGATGCATTCGCTGTCATTTTAATTAAATAGTATTTTTAAAAACCAACATGCATTAGACATGCATTCTTGAAGATCGTTTTATTGTATTCTCTTAAAATTATAAAGAATGCATCCTTGGGCAAACCTTGCTGAAGAAACTTTGTCATTGCTACAGCTGTTGACCCTATAACGTTGACTCGTATTACGTTTGCGTTCCTCAT
Organism: Solen grandis; assembly: GCA_021229015.1. NCBI lineage: Eukaryota > Metazoa > Mollusca > Bivalvia > Adapedonta > Solenidae > Solen > Solen grandis. The sequence goes on along the minus strand of CM037786.1, from coordinate 60,813,583 downwards.
AATGTTAGGAAGTTGAGTATTATTTGGTATCGGCATCCAGTTTTCATTGTATCTTTTATTTAAAGGAGTTAAGTACGTGTGGAACTTTAATTTTTGCATTTGCTTAATGTTTCATTGTGGCTATGAAACTGGGTTATATCCTTGGAGTGTACATATCTTTCTTTCAATCAGTGTAGTCAAATTTTAAAATGAACGTCATTGCAGCATTACGAGGACAATTCAACAAATTCTGCCATGAATGCTCTTCCCTTAAAACATGGTACAAAAAGAATTAAGTGTCTTTTATGAATCTTTTTTTTTCTTCTCAAAACACCCCCCGATCCGATTTAAAGCAGCTTGTCCAAAGTTGATCTGTAGAAATAAAAAAGCGTTTATACTTTCCTTCCATATTGTTATTGAGTACAGGTTACATACCGATCGTAATGCTATAAACTGTGATCAAGAACCCATACCTCTTTTTAACAATATCACGGATTGTTGCATTGATGTCCATGTGTCTGTAGATGGATATTGATAGAATTACACACACAAATTTAAAATCAAATTCTTATCAATGACCATTTGTTGTTGTTGCATTGTTGCATTGGGGTTTACCATCGCTGCGATAGTATTTCAATCATATAGCGACGTCCAGCTAATTACAAGTGGAGGAAGACTCCGGGAACACAGAGGTACCCGGGTAGAACCACCGACCCACCGCAAGATGACCATCTGTATATGATCTGCTTCAAAAGCACATGTGCGGTGGCTCATAATTAATTACTTATACGCATGGGGACCTCCGTGGCTGAGAGGGTAAAGTTGCTTACTTATACACTCACTCAGCCCCTCACCGCGTGGGTTCGAATCCCGGCAGGGTCATTTGGATTTTCATGTGAGGAAGCCTTCCAGCTGGCTTGCGGTAGGTCGGTGATTCTACCCGGATGCCTCCGTGCATTCGGGGTCTTACTCCACCTGTAATTAGCTGGACGTCGCTATATGACTGAAATACTGTCGAAGCGACGGTAAACTCAAATATTCAAATCAAATCAATTATACACACTCGTATACTGTGGATTATTTGAAAAATGTAATGAAATAGGGAGCAATGATAAAAGTCAAGTCTTACATTAAAGCCAATGATGCTTTGCATTTTTCTCAAAAAGAGATATTTTCTTAATTGTGTCGTATCCATGTCAGTTGCGGGGTGACGTTTAGAACCGTTTTCACCAAGGTGAAAACACCAAAGGGAGTCAATGTGATAGGACAGTACCCGTCCAGACAGGCCCGTTATTGCATCAGCAAAGAAACACATTGAGGCATATGTTACAAGATGGTACCAAATACGTACCAAACGCGTTTCAGAAGAAACCGTCCATCTTATTCGCATGTCCGATTTAACCCTTTCCCTCATATAGACTCATTTTGACGCACTCAATAGGTACCACATAAAGCCTGATCTGCAGAAAACCACAGTTTAATCTTACCAAATTTAATTACAAAATCCTCATTTCCAGACCACTGAGGAGCAGCGAACAGCATAAAACCTGATCAGCCTGCGAGTTACTCGCAGGCTGATCTGGTTTATGCTGTTCGCATAGGTCTTTTCATGGTTTCCTCTATGACGGAAAGGCTTAAACTAAAGCCGCGTTATGACAGATGGTCCCCCATTTGTTGACACCCGAACAAAACTTCAAGCGGCTGAATTGTGCATAAACAAACTGTTGTTGCTTACTAGGGGCGAATTAATGTGTATTTTTTTTATCCACAGGGACGCTTAAATAAAGAGTGGTTGTGTAAAAGTCAGGCTTAGCCAGTCATTGTAAAGACACCAAAAGTGCAAAGAGTTATTTCTATACCATATTCTTCACTTATAGTGGCCCGTTGCATAAATATCTTTTTGTTAAGACGGTTAAACCCTTACAGGCAATTTCTACAACATTAAGTGCTTGCAGCTGATCTGTCAATATAATCGTCATAGTAACGGTTTGGAGGACATATATCTTGTTCATACAGACTTCCGCCCAGTTAGTTAACTTGGACAGGCCTTCTTGGAATAATAACATGTTATTAAGCTTAAAAACTCTCATTATTCTTCTGACTGAAATCAAAGTGACATTTTTTTTTCTTGCTAAAGAAATCGTTGGCCGCTAAACGCTATGCCAACTTTGGCCTTTGTACATGTCTCAAACAGTATACCAAGATGAGACTACTTTGCAGCATTTAATCATTTTTACAGGGGGACTGTTTAAAAGAATGATCTTGATCAAATTGATAGACCCGTGATAGAATTTATTGAATGAGCCTCGTATGTTGAAAATCGCTTACTTGAAAATGAACTTTTATATTTAAACCTTCCGTTTAATGAAACATTTTGTATTGATAATTACTATCGCAGTCGCATTGAACAAATGATGTACATTGATTTGGTAACACTTCAATTGATACTTATTTGTAATCCGCCGTCTAAACATTATATAAAGAGTCTTAAAGAAGAAAAGAAACTGAAGAAGAATATCATTTAGCTTCTTGTTTGACATGATAATAAGTAGTTATTGTTTAGAGATTATCATGTCGGCAACAGTATTACAGCTACGTTCAGCTGAATACAGGTTGGTGGGGAGGGGGGACACCCCGGGCGTACGGAGGCTCCCAGATAGAAAAATCAACTCACAACTTAAAGACTCTTTTCTGCCGCATGCATATCTTGAGTAACTAGACCGGAACTCATTCATAAATAATTCATTGTGTTGCGTAACGGACATGCAATAAACTAAAATCAACTCACAACTTAAGGATTTTTTCTTCCACATAAATATCTTGAGTAACCAGACCGGAACTCCATTCATAAATAATTCATAGATTGTTCGGAGTGATGTTGTGTGGCGTAATGGACATGCAGTAAACTAAAGTACTGTTTTTTGTCCTCATTAAATCACTTAGATTTGTTCTCCATTCGCTGATACATTTTTGCAAGCAAATTATAATCGTTACTTTTTTCAATGTATCAGCATTTCCATTTAAGTAGCTTGAATTTGCATGTATATCGAATATTGTTATTCAATCACTTTGGTTTTTACTCCGTGGTTTATGGCAATGTGCTATGTTCGTGGAATAATGTTTGTCCTTTTATTAGAGATGACTCTTATACATATTTCATGCTGTAATGAAAACAGCTCTGGTTTTGAGACTTCTTATTTTAAGCAAGACATGATCTAATTTAGGATCTCTTTGATTTAGTTATTCAAAGAATTATATACATCCTAGTAATTAATGAAAACATTAAAAAAAAAAAATTTCCAAATATAAATTAAATTAATATGATAAACTGAAGGGTAAAGAAACGTAGAATATTAGCCTCAGTAGTTAGATTTTAGATTTTCCAGCTGATATTATTGTTAACCGTACATGAGATAGGCTCCATCTTATAACAGGGACGATTCTTCATAAAACATTTTTATATACATTTATTAATACATATGATTTAAGTCCCATTAACCAACAACGAAGTTTACCCTTCTTTTATTTTTTGACATGAATACATATGAACAAATGAAATCAATGATACTGTAAATAATTCAGTTTTTGGGGTGGACTATTATCGAAACGATCCTTTTGATTTGGGTTATTCGAAAACATGCCTTTATTCGAAAAAGAGATCTGGTCCCCGGCATTTGCCATAGACAGGATTGTTTGGCTAATTTCTCATGATACTGACACTGACATATAATGCGTTTTACAATCCCTTAACAACAAAAGCAAACAATTTTCGTTTAATATCATTCATTTAAGCCTTAACTTGAAACAGAAATTAAATTGAAGTAGAAATGCTGTTTTGCATAAAAGGTTGTAAAATTGCTTGTAGTAATTATCAAAATCACGTCAAGTTATGTAAATGTCAAAGCTTTAGCTATTTTGTATTGTCATATATATTTTATTAACTTCAGTTTTACGCACGCAATAAACGAACGGTATTAAAGGTAAAACAGATTTCTTACACATTCAACCTGATATAATATCACACATATACACATACACAAATACGTTAACTCACAAAAATGCAATGTAAGCTTATTATTAAAATAGTTGCTGACACATTATTTTAGTTATACAGTTTCTTGACAGGGTACATGATTTTCCTCACCCGGGAATATATAGCCATGTACCTTTTTAAGAAATTGTATAACGAATTTATTATACTGTAAAGTTCAGTCCTAATTCTGCGTTAAACTTATTTATACTGGTAACGCGTCGTTTAATATATCCAGTGTACAAGACGTTACATGTATATGCGGCTTATTAGCCAATCAGAAGAGAGAATTTTACTTTTCCGTTACTGTACAATTATGTATGTTATCGACCCGTCCCGTAACCGTGCGGTCGCGGGTCCGATCCCTGCACGAGACGCACACAATTCTTTTAGAATGGTACTGTTATAATATCTCTCTTCTGATTGGTGTTGACACATAAGAGGCTGTGGTTTCATGAAACTTATCTACGGCGTCACATCGCACGTAGACGGATTACAACAAATGACTGAAATACTGTCGGTGGGTCGTTAAATCCAAACAAACAAATTATGATATTGACATTGAAAGGTATTTAAAAGCTTAAATTTTATTAATCATACATATGAGAATTTCAAGAATGCAAGTTTTATTTGTGCTTATGAATGGTTAGTAGCGCTTACAAAGGATCTGTGTTTACTGACTTCGATACCAGACTGAGGTTGATGGTTAGAGATGCAGTGAATAACCGTTTATGTTATTATCGATGTCAATTCCTGATGCACTGTGACGCGCTCAACAAGATACAGTTCACATATTTACTTCCGTCCCGATGACTTAGTGGTTAGAGCTTTCGTCCCGAAATCGAGGGGTCGTGGGTTTGACATACGCGACCAAAAAAACCCCCAAAACAAAAACAAAAACAGCAACAACAACATTTTACTCGCATAGCTCTCTTGCTTAGCGTTAAACATATAAGGGTAATTCCAGGACAGATTGGCTCTGGGTCAGGATATTGTGACAGGATGCCACATGTCAACGGATTGATACTGCAATGTAATAATACTATATCTGTCTCAAGTAGACGTAGTCCCCAAATGACTGAAATACTGTCGGTGGGATGTTAAACCAGATTTATAACTTGATGTTATTCTAATTAACTGGAACTTTAAGGTATACTTTCTTTTCTGTGTAAGATCTGTGCTACAATCGTGAATGGGCAAACAAAGAAGACCCTGATCAGACCGTCAGGTCTGGGTCTGCCCTCAAAAGGAGTCTTTATGGGGGAATGCCTTAAAGTACTCTATAACAGTACCCTGCTCTGCTCCGAAAGCAAAGACTGACGTAATTACGATTGATGTCTTTCTAGGTATGGTAGCGCCTAAACGGTTAAAACTTGGAGAAAAGTGGAAATCCATTCATTTGCACACTTTCGTAAACTAATTTATTGCGTTTCATTTCACATCCCATTTAATTTGCGCTCTTTTACAATTTTCTTTCCTAATATTCGATTTTTATACCAAGAAAAAGTTTAAATTTACAAACTGATAAATTAAAATAAATACATGTATGCATAAAACAGTTACAATACTGATTGCATGAATAACATAAAACACGCACACACAGAAACCACACGCACTCTCGCGCGCACGACTAAAATTAATAAGTTTGAGCAAGATGATTTAATGAGATTTTTTCTTTGATTACAGCTGTAAATTGGAAAGCCATTTATCTACTTATTGCTATCATTATTATCATTATCATTTCTATTCAAAATAAGCTTTCAAAAGACATCTGCCTTCCAGCTGGCTTGCGGTAGGTCGGTGGTTCTACCCGGATACCTCTGTGTACTCGGGGTCTTCCTCCACCTGTAATTAGCTGGACGTCGCTATATGATTGAAATACTATCGCAGCGACGGTAAACCCCAATACAACAACAACAACAAAAGACATCTCAAAATAAGATAGGTTCTTCGTGGTAAGAAAATTTTGTCAACAAATAATAAGACCATATGAAATTGATGAAACTAATATAATTTAAGCTGTGATATTGTAAGTATGCATGCCTAATGCAGTTATATAGCAAGTTTGGCATTTAAGAAATCTCGTTTTATCTTATCAAACGTATATTAAATTTTAAGTTTTAAAAGTTTGACGATAATTGAAAGAAAGAACATCTGTATCAGGGTAACTCAATTCAATTAGCGCCTTTGCTGAAAGTCCTGGTATACAATAATCTGCTGGCGGTATAAAATTATTTGTTTGTATACGTTTTGCCCACATTTTGAGTTTATTTTATGTAGTAAAGATTGAATCATAGCCCCGAGATATGTTCAATTAAGTACCGTGTGCAATGACATCAAATGTTTTTAATAGTGCAAAATGTATACAGTCAAAACTGTCTTAAGCGGTCAAGGTCAGAGGAACAAGAGAAAGTGACCGCCTAGCAGAAGTTGCCGCTTAATGAGGGTTAAACCTGACAAAATGCTAAAGTTTGGTCATATTGAAACTTCCCGCTTAATGTAGGTTGACCGTTTAATATATATATATATATATATATATATATATATATATATATATATATATATATATATATGAATATGTTTGCGTTCGTGCGTGTGTATATCTATATATAGCGATAAGATGCATTGCGGTTCATAGTTGAAGATTGTTTGCATATTTCTATTTATGAATAAACGAACTTAAATGCATAAATTCATGTTCATTGGTAATAACAATAAATTTTAGTAGATTCTTGCTATTTCTTAAATTTTAAATTTTAAACCAATTCATTTTATAGACACAGAAGAGAAAATTCTGTATCATGAATCTTAACAATTTTTTTAATTTGCAGTAATTAAGTGATGCCTCAAAATATGAGATGGGAATACAAATGTTACAAAACCTTTTTTAATGACCATTATCAATAAACAGTATATATACTTAGGCAAATCAAATTGTTCCAGGGCGTTTAATGTACCTGGACTAGTCCCAATATTTTGAGGGATTCAAGGTAATATAGAAAAGAAAGCTTCATTTATGTGCCTTTTGTTAAACATATATTGTTGCTACAGATTTCGTAATTGGAAATTAGCTCGTATTTTAACCAGATTTTTCAACGATAATTCTGGTTATTAGATTGGCGAATGTTGGGCGAACTTTCGTTTCTGGATGATAACTTGAGTCATACTTGACATATAAATACCAAACTTTTTTATGAAGAGCTTGCTTGGTATTGTATTTCAAGTCAATTTAATGTACATCTAGCTTATATTAAGAGCTTGCTTGGTATTGCATTTGAAGTCAGCTGGGTAAAGTCAAGGACACCGTGTCTAAAATTAGAAAAAAACAAGGAAAACTTTCGTTTCCAGATGATAACTTGAGTCAGAGATGACATACATAGCAATACCAAACTTTATATACAGTTCGCTACTGTTAAGAGTTTGCTTGGTATCGCATTTGAAGTCAGCTGGGTCAAGGTCAACGTCACTTTGACAAGTACAGACATTTCAGCAAAAAAGGAGTTTAACAAAATGTAGCATGTGTATTTTTTGTTATCTGAAACGATGGCAGTGTGTGTCTCCTTTAACCCATTACCTCAATCACGATATCAATTTCTATTTTTAATTCAAATTTGTGATTTTTTTTCAAAATCTAAAATTTTAATTTTGAATACTTTTAAAAACATTATAGAAAATGGCGCATTTGCTCCATAAAAGCAAGTACTCCATTTTTTAGGAAAAAATGCTCCATTTTCCATCATGTTTTCAAAAATCATGTTTCTCAGATGTGTTAAAATGTGTTGATATCAGGTAATGCGTTAAGCTCTATCTCTGCTATATCAGTAGATCTATACCTGCATCTTGCCATTGTGTGTGTGTATGTTTCTGTATTCCTTCTGGCATGATAATCATCATATCAGCATGTTTTTTGCTTCCCATGCAATATTCCTGCTTTGTCTTCATAATCAATTGCATGTTTATATAAGCGAACATTAATCATGAAAAATCTGATTTTTGCGTCAGTCCTGACCCTTGTTCATTATTATAATAGCTTTATTACTGAAAGAAAGGAAATATAACGATTGCCACATGATGTAGTAGTTTCACATACTACACATTCTGTAAAATAGCGAAAAAGGGGGTTAATATTTTATATTATGTAATGGTGCTAGAATAACAGTATGATTTATAATTCCATGGCAGATTCTTTTTAAGAAATCACTTAAAATGGAGGTGTTTGTATGTTTTAATGTCCTACCGACAGTATTTCAGTCATTTGGAGACGATGTCTACTTGAGAAAGATTAGTACTGTCACACTGCCGTGTCACGCCGTAGACATGTGACATGATACCACACCAAGTCACATTATCCTTACACCGGACACACCAGTCCTGCAGCTCTCCTTACATGCTGAGCACCAAGCAAAGGAGCTATACCAGTACAATTTTTTACGACTTTGGTATGTCGCGGCCGGGATCGAACCCATGACCTCCCGATTCCGGGATGGACGCTCTAACCACTCGGCCACCGAAACCGGTCTATAATCGATTGACTTACACTCTCGTCAATATCCTGGTAGACATACGTGTCATATAGGATATACTGTAAAATCATTAATTTTCGTTGACATTAAATTTTGTTGATTATGTACCTAATTGATTTTCGTGAGTATATTTATCGTAGATCTATGTTCCAGAAAACGCGAGGTCTATATAAGAGAAAGTTTTCGTGAGGATTAATATTCGTGGATAAAACCCACCACGAAATCAACAAAAAATAGTATCCCACGAAAATTAATGATTTCACACTATAGATCTCTGCCCATTTTCGATGTACGTTAGGTAGTTCATATATATATTCATAGTGAATGAATGAGGGACCATGTCACTTAACTACGATGTATATTTACAATGAGGCAGTACAGTTGTTGTCTCATGAAGTCAGTCCCCAGTCCCCAAATAAAACTCAGATGAACGTTAAACTTGAGCAAAACAAACAAACGCACGGGGTTCTATGCCTCCAAATACTTGTAAAATGATTTGAACAAAATGAAAAAAAAAATATCTTGATACAATGTTCAAAACATGTTCTTGAATTGTGAATTGTTTTGATGCCAATGTTATTTGTACATAAATCTTTATAGTATTTCTTTAGGGCCATATCTTCAGATTCCTTGGATAATAGTTCGTGGGATATTCCATAAAAACACATAGCACACCGCCTATCTAAAACGGTTTGTTTTATATTATTACCGCCGTGCCAATACATTGCCCTACATATTTACCAATGAAACATTGACTTTATTACCAACGCTATTGCTCAGCGAGACACGAAACCCGTGCGAATCCTCACTCGCATTTTATGCCTTTCAGTCACCTTTTTCGGCCGTTGGCTGTCATTTCCGGTCTTAACTCAAAGGTGAAGGTCACTAAACAGCTGATGAATACTGTAAGTTTTGATTTGTCGACTTAAAAATCGAGAGTATCCCTCCGGAAAAGAGATCAGTTTGTTCGCTTTGTATATACTTTCCTAAAACCTCGATTTTTCGTCAGAAATATATAAGTACATGTCTTAACATTCAAAATAATGAATTCAACTACACAAAAATCATATCTCAAGGATGAAAAACATATGTCGGATTTGAAACCTTCAGACCCCTTCGTATCCTGGAAATCGCACATTCATTAAGACGTGATGTATCAGAACATAGTTTTAATACTATATTGTGGATGCACTCCAAACTTGTTTTGTATACTTTTGATCATTTGATTTTCACCCTTTCTCTGACAACTGCTGGAATGTTCCGATGAACACCCATCTAGTTGTATTACCTGAAGGGACGTATTATGCTGTGAACTGGTTGTCAATCTGTCCGATCGTCAGCAATTTCATATCCGCTCTATATATTTTGAACGCTTAAAGCCCCAGTGCGTTTTAGCTTGGGAAAATATATTTTTGAAAATTTCTAATTAGCAAAGCCTCAAATGATGTTTGATTAACCTCTTAATGCTAAATTAAGCCCACATAATGAAATAATCGCCCGGAAGTCTTAGTTGTTCAGACAGGGCAAAATAGTGAGAAAGATGGGCGGAGCTTGTTCTGAAACACACTGTTCAGTAAAACCACGGATGTCTCGGTGTACATGGGGTGTTTCAGAAGTTCATGGACTTCTTCTATAGACTGAATAAATATTGATACACGGTAGTAGAGGAGATAGGAAGAAAATCCATAAACTTCTGAGAAATCCCTTGTATGTTAATTTTATGCTGTCATTGTTCTGAGCTAAATATAGAACAAGACAGCCACAATTTGCATTTTTTCTAATAGAATCTTTCCTGTAAATTAGACATTTCCCAAGGTCTTTCAGTGATGAAATTAAATCTGAATTATATATGCTGTAAGTGAATTCGGATTTAGGTCTAACATCTATAAGATACTGGGACTTTAAAAGACATTCATAATACATGGGTCAAATGTCCTCTCATCAAGATGCAGAATAAACACTAAATATAATCAATATACCACGGCCATGTATCTTTTTTAAAGATACTTCTTGTATGACTTTAAGAATCGAGGTTTGTTCAATTTAAAATTACCTTTTCGTGTCGAAAATGGAATCAATGGCATTTATATTGATGAATCAAATAGGATATTAGGACACTAAAGAGATCGTTTAGAAATAATTGGAAACTCATTCATCCTAGTGAGCATTACCAAGTATTTTATTTTAAATTCCTGTATATATACGCGTATGTATGTATGTATATATGTATTGTATTTACGGTATATAATGTTGTAAATAAAGGTTGTTTTCCTTTTAACAATATTTTCAAAAATAGGAATTGCAGATTTTCTTCTCAATAAATTAATATTTTTATAAGACATGTTTACATACATGTGTATTTACATGTATACTTCATAGCGCTCATTTCAGTCACGTATTATTTTTTCAAGTAATTAATGGCATTCAAAAAAGATCCCTTCCGATTTTTCCATATCAAAATATTAATTATTGATATTTGCATTGAGGATTGGTATTTATGTGCAGTTGTGTAAAGAGGTGCAATAACTTGAATTGCATTATTTGCTCTGGAGTTACTGCCCTTTGTGTATTTTTCTGAACATAAGTTTTTGCGGATATCTCCTCCTCTATCATTGTATGGTATATAATTATTATGTGAATGATGGTGGAAAAAATAAACCAGGAGTTTTTATCCTTATGTTCAACTGCATTCTCTTGTTCTTGACCTCTGAAGGGTCTTTTAAGAGCAGCAAATCCTCCGGCGTGTAATGCTTCAGCTTGCGGTGTTCCTGTTCAAAGAAGTAATTTGAAGTACAATAACTGAACTTCATGTGATATACTGTCAGAAAATACGGAATAAGAAATTTCAAATCACACTCAAGCATTGGATTCTTGATTAAGACATAGACTCTCTCTTTATATAGTCCCTGATTAAAATGATGATTTTTTTTTGCATAAGCCGTCTAATGATATCCTTGATGTACGCTTGTGACCTAAATAAATAGTGAGTATCAACTAGAGAAACTGCCAGTTACATTTCCTCGTCACAGTTTTGTGAATACGACGTTGGTTTTAGACTGCAGTTTCCGGAAACAAAGCGATGGGTGGGACTTTGCGTCGGAAGTCGTTTTGACATTGGAAGAGCCATTGACCTAGTTCATAATCCGGCCCACTCTGAATTTGCTAGCGATATCCATTTATCTCAGATCATATTTGTCCCGTTTATTCGGTCACGCAATTATATGAAGTCTACCTCAATTTAGAGGAATTTAGCGGCTTTTTATGCTTCCCAAAAACAAGCAGAGCTTCCCTTTTGTCCTTCTGTCCGTCCGTCTTTCCGTCATAATTCGTGTCTGGTCTATAACTTCGTCATTTATTGATGGATTATAAAATTACTAAGTAGATGTGCAGGTAACATTTAGATATCAAATGTCAAGATGGTATTCCAGCCATTTTACATTACTGTTGTTTTTACAGTGACATTTTCATTAACAAAATAACTCAAAAAAGAAAGAAAAAAAAATAGTGCATCACGTCTTGTTTTTCGAGCTATATCGCAGACTTATACAATTAGGTGTTCAGCTCAGAAGCGCATTAATCTAATTATGAAGGCCGTATGCTTAGGTGGTTAATTATAAAGCGTCTGGACGCAACACCATGCATTATTCTGCGATATAGCAAGGAAAACGAAACTCCAATTCCGTTCTAGCACGTTTACTAGACTGCGGAGTTTAAAAAAAAGATACAACGTGTCGGTTTATTTTATTACGCTGTACTTAATGAGTCACGGCGTCATATATGTTTCATCTTTGAACCGTAAATAACGCACAGCGCAAGCATTCTATGTTTAAATGGTGTATTTTGTTGATCGTGTTAGAATGCAAATTTAAATAGTTTTCGAAGTTCTATATTTAGAGAGATTCCCGAATGGTGTTACTAGAGCAACGACGATTTATTTTCGGTGTATATTTGCAATCTAGAAACGTGGAAATGCAATCATTCTTTGACAGACTCTGAATTAAAAGCACTAAACATAATAATGAATTCTAGCGGAAGTATGTTGACATAAATAACAGCTTACATTTCGTTAAATTGAATTTAGATTTGAGTAAGGTTTGTTATTCTATGCAATGCATTGTTCAGACAATCTTCATGTGAATTAGCAACAGAGATGCCAAAGTTAATTTAACCAATAGAACAACAAAACTAAAAACAGGTGGTTCTAGGGGCAAATGATGGGGTTTAAAAAACTGCATGGATGTGATGAAAAAGCTGGGTTGACGGGGGGACTGACCAAGCCCTTGACAAGGAAACGCCTCGTATAGAAATTAATGGACAGTAATATACACCTAACAGAAATCATGCAAATCACTCCCATAATCTTTTCAATCTAATGTGAAATCATTTATTTTCGGGGAACACTATATTTGTCGATTTCGTAAAGGGTTTTATCCACGAGTATTAATCCCCAAGAAAAAATGTCTCTTATATAGACCTCACGTTTCCACATATAAATGTACCCTTGAAATTCCCGAAGGTACGTAATCAACGAAATTTATGTTCAACGAAATTAATGATTTTACAGTATTCTGATTTGTACAATGCAGTCACATATCCATGAATACGCACGAAAGTGTTTGAAAATTATAAGCATTTAGACATTCTCAGTCAGCCGGGACGACTGCTACAGAACTACAGGTCCGGTTTATTCTGCGCCCGCAGAAATTGTCCATATTCCTTCTCTGGTCCTATCAATACAGATATCACCCAGGCGGTACTTACCTTTCTGTGTCTTTCAATGATTTTTTAATCAGCAAACAAATCAGACTTTTGGAATTCAATGATTACTTTTGAAAAAGAAGTGGAATATTAAAATTTCACGGAGTTACCTGGCATAAAATTATAGGATTTTTCAGTAAATTAATGAAACACGCACAGAGTAAAACTATACATACTTAAAAGATGTTTGGCATTGCCTTATACATGTATAAGAAGCATCCTTAGAACCACGTTTTGAAGCATATCATGAGAGAAACATAATACGCTTTCAACATTATCCAATTTGTAAAGATGGGACTTCAAAGAAATTTGAACACGATGGCTTCTATATTTGACTAGTTGACCGCTTCAGTATTATCATAAATATAAATTAAACTATATGGTGCTACTGAAACAAATGTGACTCATTTAACTCCCTCTCCCGGTGGTTCTGTACAATCATGGATGTAGCGACCGTAAACTACCCCCCCCCCCCTCTCTCTCTCTCTCTCTTGTTAAAGCCTTTCCTGAACAACAACGTATCAATAAACATTTTTCTCTTCTTTCTTTTTTTCCTCTCGGTTACCTGTTTCTTTTTATTTAACCAGAAACCACACGTCGCGTTATAGTCGTTATTGACTCTCTCCAAGTTCAAGATAGATGTTGATCTCTTCTCTTATACCGTCTTAAGATGAGATGATGATTTCGCATAGCAAAAAAAAAAGTTTTTAAAATTACAAAATACACGACAATGTTAAAGCCAGATCAAGCTGGAAAAATCAATATTCATTCTTATTAACTTCAAAACTTCAATGCACTTTGTCTCTATTCAAATGCAACAATATACACATGGTAACTCGAAGACAGTTTTGATATACCGGTCCCGGTGGCCGAGTGGTTAGAGCATCGTACCCGCATCCCGGAGGCTGGCGTTTCGACATACCGCGACATACCAAAGTCGTTTACAGAGTAATGGTATATCTCTATTGTGCTTTTTACTCGGACAATACGAGTAAGGGAAGTTTGAGACTTGTTGGGTGTGATTCAAAGTGATATAACCGGTATGGATATCAAGTTACTTGACTATCTTGTGATACAATTTAAAGGACATTACATTTGTTAATACCAAGCAAAGAAACTGATCGTATGAGTTATTCCCTTTATATATGGTAACTTTTCATATCAGAAAACAAGTGCACGTATTGTGGGAGTGCTGTCATTGTCGCAGGCAGCATGCTCTCGTGCTATTGCACATAAGTTACTGATCCAGCATGGATAACGCTTATCGATTACATATGATATTCACCTGGGCATTACATTTCATATTTTTCATGATATTGTGGGTATGATACAAATGTGATATACACAAACTGTAACTATACGATCAACGCAACGTTAGGTACTTAACGTGCTATTTTCAGTGAGGAAATTGAGAATAGACATGGAAAGCCTTTGAAGACCGACGTGATATGTTTACGACTTCAAAGGTTACTATTGATTTGATATGATTTATGGCATTTTCACTTGAAACACCTTGATCGTCTGAAGTACAAATTGGTTACCTTTTGCGATGTCCGCCTCCTGCATGCTAGAAGCCCCAAGTGATTATTTGCTGGCAAGGAAACGTAACGCTCTATCGGAAAAGCATTCCATCGAGACTCTTTCTGCAGATCAGAGGGAAGTATAGTGAAACTCGCTTTAGACTCGGACATAACATGGTCCACATGTGGACAGTCCAGATTCGTTCCATCGCAACTTAATCCTACCTTATTTGAACGTAAGTGCATACTTATTCGAATTAAAATTACATACTTATCATACATTTTAATTTATGTTGAAGGTATAGAGAATAATACCGTTTTATTGTGTTGCAATGAGGTAGTTCAAGACTGTTTTGGGGTTAAGATAGTAAAGTACAGTAGACCAAATTGTTAAATTCATACTAAGATAAAACGGTGTTACTCGTATTGTTGAAATGGAAACACAATTAGCTCAAATAGTTGATATGAGATGTCACACACCATAGACAGAGTGTGTTGCATTTTTATATCATGAATAATCGTTGCAAGCCAAATGTTGCTTTGATTTTTTTAAGTTAAAGGTTAAACGTAATTGCCATTGCAGAAACAAAGCAAAAGAATTGGAAATGCTTATTCTTATATGAAATGTCATTGTACTAGGTAGCTGATATGTTTGTTTAGACTCGGGGTGCGTTCAGTATGCCAAACAGTGTGTAGTCAGCAATGAAATTGTGTTAGGTGTTCACGTGTTCCGTATACGTGAACGTCGTGATCTGCTGCATAGCTGACTTTATACGGTGCGGCATGCTGAACCCACGCCTATCATTGTATCAGTGTCCTACACATTTTTGTGTCTTCATCTGAAAGCAACACTTATTATATCGTCAGTAAATTTAACTTTATTTTGATATCTAAGTAATCACTTGAGCATATTGAAAACGTAGGCTATTTTTGTCACATTGTCTGTCACATTTTTTCCGCCACGCTTCTACAGGTGACATATGTGTTCGAAAGAACACTCTTGTTAAAGAACTGCATCACCTAAAAGTACAGGTGTGATATTACTGAAGATGTATGGCTTATTGATTTATGTCGTTATTACAAAACTGTTGCTACTGTGTTGGTTTCACATTTTCTGATAACAAAATAATCACGGTAGAGTCATTCGGATTTTCATGTTAGGAAACCTTCCAGCTGGCTTGCGGTAGCTCGATGGTACTACCCGGATGCCTCCGTGCATTCGGGGTTTTCCTCCACCTGTAATTAGCTGGACGACGCTATATGACAGAAATAGTGTCGAAGCGACGGTAAACTCAAAAAGTCAAGTCAAGTAATAACAATATAACTGTTACGTCTGTGGGATTTATATTGAGTTAAGTCCCATTGTAAATTATATATCTGTTGCTAATATGGTGTATATAACAAGATCTGAATATACGTTAACTGTTGTTCTGATTATATCATATTTGTTGCACTTATTGACTCAAGGCTAGTTAGATATACATGTTGTATTTATTATATAATATGAATATCCAACATGTAGATCTAGTAGGATATGTTGTGTATTGTATATAGGTTGCTATAAATTTGCTGTTTTGCGCATAGCTATTACTAGTATAAAAGCTATCCAGCCGAAGATAGGGAAAGAAATATTTAGGGGAGAGAGAGAGAGAGAGAGAGAGAGAGAACAGGTCTTGTTGGGCGAAGTTGTCAGACTTCTCAAGACTGGGCTCCCTAAATGCTAACTCCACGCGATGATCTCCCTTGCACGCTCACTTAGCAAAGGAAAATACTGCCGTCACAAATGTCACGTGATAATGGTAAGCTAACAAAATGGTGGAGATTTGTTTACGTTTTCGTCTGCTGTCATTTTAAGAAAATCAACACCAAAGATATTTTTAAATGATTTTTTACCACAAGGCGATACTTAATTTTTTAAAGAAAATATACTTAAGGAAATGCCGCTCGCAGTGAAACTGATTAATTTTATTTTTGTTGAAAAAAACAACACAACAACAACATAAAGTTTTACTTTTGGTGTCAGTGGTTATCTACAACTGAAAGGGGAGGTAACTACTGCGTGGAGTTTGCTCCTAATGATGCCGACCGTAAACATGAAAATAGAATAAAATGAGAATAGAATATTATGGATAACTTAAAAATATTATCATATAATTGTAGAGGTTTACGGAACCTATCAAAAAGAATTGATGTTTTTAATTTCATCAAAGAAAAAAAAGCTGAAATTGTGTGTTTACAAGAAACACATTTTGTTAAAGATATGGAGAAAATTATATATACAGAGTGGGATGGAAAATGTTTTTATAGTCATGGAAAGTCTAATTCTAAAGGAGTTGCCATTTTATTTAAAAGGAATCTTGATATGGAAGTGTTAAACATTAGAAAAGACAATGATGGAAGTTTTCTTATTCTTGAACTTGGATTTAATAACACAAAACTTATTCTTATAAATATTTATGCACCAAATATTGATAATCCAGACTTTTTTACAAATATATTTTGTTTGGTTGATTCTTTAGAATCAAATACGAAATGTATTTTATGTGGAGATTTTAACTTAGTTTTGAATCCATCTATTGATTATAAAAATTATAAATATATAAACCACAATGCCAATGCAAGAAAACGATTATTATCCTTTATTGATGAAAAGCATTTAGTGGATCCATTCAGAGAATTACATGGTGATAAACAAAAATATAGTTGGAGGAGGTTAACTCCCTTACAACACGGTCGTCTGGATTTTTTTCTTATTACAAATAACATCCTTAACTTTGTTAGAAATTGTGATATTGATATGTCATACAAATCAGACCACTCAATTGTTTTTCTAGAGCTTTGTTTTTCAAATATTAAACATGGTAAAGGTTTATGGAAATTCAATAACTCTTTACTAAATGACATTGAATATCTTAATTGTATTAATAAGAAAATTGACGAAATCATTAACAAATTGTATACCGATCTATGATATGAATAATGTTTTGAAAATGGATAAATCTAGCATTCAATTTGTAATAAATTTTTTAAAAATTAGACATGTTTAAATGAAGGAAATAAAGACAGATTAGTACTATTACAAAATAAACTTCATGAAATTAGAAACAATAAAGTTAGAGGACACATTATTAGGTCAAAATCGCAATGGATAGAAAATGGTGAAAAAAACACTAAGTACTTTTGTTCTCTAGAAAAACAATTTAATCTAAGCAAAAATATCCCTGGTTACATATTTGACCAAAACAAAATTTTACAAGCAACAGCAATTACTACAAAAAATTATATAGTGCACAAGAAACATATGACAATTTTGATCTAGATGATGAACTGTATAATATTGAAATACCAAAATTGAGTGATGAACAATCATTAGAATTAGAAGGGCCTTTAACATATGATGAAATAACCTTTGCTTTAAAGAATATGAAAAATGATAAAAGTCCAGGGTGTGATGGTTTTACTTCAAATTTTTTTAAGGTCTTCTGGGGCAAAATAGGATATTTTGTCTACAGAGCTATAAATTATGCATTCATATCTAATAGTTTTCTAGGAATATTAAAATGGGATATATTACTTGTATACCAAAAGATAATAAGCCAAAGCAGTTTTTAAAAAACTGGAGGCCAATCACACTTTTAAATGTCATTTACAAGATTGCTTCAAGCGGTATAGCTAATAGACTAAAGAAAGTTCTTGATCTTATCATTTCCAAAGATCAAACTGGTTTTATTAAAGGTCGATATATTGGTGAAAAAACACTATTATTATTTTAAAAATTTTTAAGTTTAAATTTTGAATTAAACTGATAGATTTATTTAACTTTGGAAACAGCTTCAAGAAATGGATATCATTACTTCTTAAAAACACCGAGGTATGTATACAATTAAATGGTTTTTTATCTGAATTCTTTAAGATCGGTCGCGGCTGTAGACAGGGGATCCCATATCAGCATATCTTTTTATTCTTTGTGCGGAAATTTTGGCAATAAAAATAAGGAACTCAAAAGATATAAAGGGCATTAAAATCCATGGAGATGAATACAAGTTATCACAATTTGCTGATGATACTTATTTATTACTCGATGGTTCGGAAAATTCGTTAAATCATACATTGACATTATTACATAGATTTTCAATCATTTCAGGTTTAAGTATGAATTATGATAAGACAAAAATTGTTTGGATTGGTTCTTTAAAATATAGTATTAAATTATTAGGCATAAATTTTGATGTTGACCTTGACAAAATGATAGAACTGAATTATAATAAAAAAATGATTAATATGAAAAAAGTAATATCACACTGGAAAAAAAGAAAGCTAACACCCATGGGAAAAATCACTGTCGTAAACACTTTTCTATTACCGTTATTAACACACTTATTTATTAGTCTTCAATCGCCAAATAAAGTTTTATAAAAGAAATTAATAATCTTTTCTATGACTTTGTTTGGGATGGAAAACCTAGAATAAAAAAAACTGTTCTTATAAAAAATTATAAAGAAGGTGGACTGAAAATGATTGATTTACACAGCTACATTTATAGTCTTAAAATAAAATGGTTAAAAAATTATATAAGTAATAATGAAGGTAAATGTTATAGATTATTAGATTCCATAATAAATGTAAGAATATTATTTAATTGTGGTAAGTTATATGGTGAAAAAATTGTGAAAAATATGAAAAATTCTTTTTGGAAAGATGTAATTGATGCTTATGTATATTATATTGATAAGCTTGATTTTTAATTTCCTATTTGTATAATAATGGAATTAGATATATTAAAGATATTTTAGATAGACATGGAAACTTCAAGAATATAGACATTTTAGAAAGAGAAATAGGACAGAAGATAAATTTTTTAGAATATTTTGGTCTTAGAAAATCAGTAACGAGATACATAGATAAAATAAGCATGTCATTTAAGAATATCTCAATTTTTGATTTGCAAAATCCATCAATTTCTTGTTACCTGTTCCCATTTATAATCAAAACAAATGCAAACAAAATCATATATAATACATTTATTAAAAATAAAGAAGTTCCAACTAGTCAAATTAAATGGATATCATTATATGAACATATCAATTTAAATTGGGAAAACATTTATGGTGACGTATTTAAAAAATACTTACATTCAATGGCTTCAAACAAGAATAGTACACAGAATATTACCAACAAATTCCTTATTATTCAAAATGAAAATTGTTCAAACTAGTTTATGTACCTTTTGTGAAGAAAATGTTGAAAGTTTATCCCATTTGTTTTGGTCTTGTTATAAAATAAAACCTATAATTGATTACATTAAAATTGTATTAGATAAAAGAAATGTAAGATGTGTTATAGAAGAACATAAAGTTGTATTGGGTTTCTGTGAAAAAGAATATAAACTTGACATTTTATTTCTTGAATTTAAAAGATATATATTTTTGTGTAGATTAAAAACTATACTACCAACAATTGTAGAAAATTAGATTGGGAAATTTATAAAAAATAAATATCACTGAAACTGAAAAATCAAATTGGAAACTTGTAAAAAGTATAGTTGAAAATTGAAGATTTAATATATATTTAAAATCAAGATAAGGATTTGTATTTTATTGAATGTGAATTATGAAACTTTTAATGTTAATCACATGTGAAGAACAATTTACTTTTAGTTTTTTTTTTTATTAATTTTGTTTGTATTTTTCAACCCATAAAAAAAATAAAGTGCCTATATGGTTAAATTTAATACAAAGTAAAATATAATGTTTATTTTTTTCTCTGTATAATTCTTTTATAATGATTGAAAGTTATGTTGCATTGTACGGTCAACTGAGGATGGCTCCCCGACCTCTGTTCACCTATTACGGGGAAAATAAATGGGGATACCCATATGGGGCCTCAAAAAAAAAAAAAAAAAAAAAAAAATAGAATCATATATGAAGAATGAGAAAGCTCAGAGGACTGTGTATTCAGTAGGACTATTATACGACACAGGTGTGGTTTACTAGGGAAATCATTCTTCAGCAACTAAATTTGTTTCTCAACGGGTTACATTTCCCTTTTGTATGTTATCCTTGCAGACTTAGTGTCGTCTTCCTGTTCTATGATGCGATTCGCTCATGATGACGTACATTCAAACAGTGCGCCCTGGCCGGGATATAAATTACATTTATTGTTAGCACCAGGTCGTTGTTGATACATTCTTTTATAGCATTTTGTCATGCCGATTTCTCATTGAAGTATAACGTGTGTTTATTAACTTGGTACTTTTACTTCAATTTTAAATCATTTCTGATGAACGTTTGTTTTCGTAAATTTAGCGCAGTTGGCCTTCTGTCTTTCATAAAATGTGACGTTTTTCTACATCAAATGACGCATATTCAAAATTAAATATCCTGGAGAAGACTGTATTTTCCTATGAAACTAATGATTGTGTCTAATTAAGGCTGGTTTTGATGTTTACAGATGCATTACTCAGACAGTAGGACGTGTCTTCAAGAAATGGAATATCACAAAACAAACTTTGATCCATTTATTTAATTAAATATTGCCGTATCGTGCTCGTTTCATCAAAATATGATACTATAAAATCAGCATTTATTTTTTTTATGTTTGTTATTTGTTTTATAAGAGAAGAAATAAATTGTGCTTTTGGGGTTTGAGAAAAGACGGTTGACATGGAATTCATTTCCAAGTACAACCAAAAAAATCGAAAGAGTACCAATTTTTAGACAAATGTATCAAATAGGATATCATAAAGAAGAATAAAAACAAAAATTCTATTAAAAGAAAATTAACCAAAAAAAAGGTATCATTTGGGATGCGTTTTATTTTGTTGATGCTTAATTTTGACAGAAAAGATCATTTATGTGAAATAAAAATATGATTTCAAACCAGACAACTATTTTTGTGACGCGAATGGGGGGTGTAATTATATTTGAAATTGAATGACATTCATCCCAATTTGGACATTCAACAATAATAATGGCAACTGAAATGAACATAAGGATATGCAACAAAATATTGACATCCAACAGAATAGAGACAACCGACGTGGTTTTAAGCACATCCAACACAATATGTAGTAGGTACAGAAAACATGAAAAAAAAGAACATCCAACAAAAAGGGCAATCGACATGAAAATAAGGACATCCAACAAAAAAGGGGCAACCGATATAATGATAAAGATATAGAACATGATTGGGGCAACCGATACGATAGTAAGATATAGAACAAAATAGGGGCAACCGACATAATAATAAGGACAAAGAACCAAATTAGCCAATACATATGATAATATGAACATCCGAAAAAAAAGAACAGTAAAAAAAATAAAACCATCGAATGAATAAGCGAATCCAATAAAATAAAGACCATCGACATGATAATAAGGAATCCAATAAATAAGACCATCGACATGATAATAAGACACATAAATAAAGACATCGACATGATAATAAGGATATCCAATAAAATAAAGACATCGACATGATAATAAGGACATCCAATAAAATAAAGACCATCGACATGATAATAAGGACATCCAATAAAATAAAGACATCGACATGATAATAAGGACATCCAATAAAATAAAGACCATCGACATGATAATAAGGACATCCAATAAAATAAAGACCTTGACATGATGATAAAGACATACGATAAAATAGTGACCATTGACATGATGATAAAGACATACGATAAAATAGTGACCATTGACATGATGATAAAGACATACGATAAAATAGTGACCATTGACATGATATAAAGACATACAATAAAATAGACCATGACATGATGATAAGACATACGATAAAATAAAGACCATCGACATGATAATAAAGGACATCCAATAAAATAGATGACCATGACATGATAATAAGGACATCCAATAAAATAAAGACCATCGACATGATGATAAGGACATCCAATAAAATAGTGACCATCGACATGATAATAATGACATCAAAAAAAAATTGACCATCGACATGATAATAAGGACATCCAATAAAATAAAGACCATGATGATAAAGACATACGATAAAATAGTGACCATGACATGATATAAGACATCAATAAAATAAGTGACATGACATGATATAAAGACATACATAAAATAGTAGACCATGTGACATGATGAATAAAGACATACATAAATAGTGACCCAAAAATAGACCATGAATGATAAAGACATACGATAAAATAGTGACCATCGACCTGATGATAAAGACATACGATAAAATAGTGACCATCGACATGATGATAAAGACATACGATAAAATAGTGACCACGACATGATGATAAAGACATACGATAAAATAGTGACCATCGACATGATGATAAAGACATACGATAAAATAGTGACCATGACATGATGATAAAAATACGATAAATAGTGACTGACATGATGATAAAGACATACGATAAAATAGTGACCATTGACATGATAAAGACATCAATAAAAAGGCCTGACATGATGATAAGACATCATAAAATAGACATGATGATCATAAAAGACATAATCGATAATACGTAAAATAGTGATGCCGACATGATGATAAAGATATCCAATAAATAAAGGCCCTTGACATGATGATAAAGACATCCAATAAAATAAAGACCATCGACATGATGATAAAGACATACGATAAAATAGTGATTGCCGACATGATGATAAAGATATCCAATAAAATAGTGACCATCGACATGATGATAAAGACATACGATAAAATAGTGACCATCGACATGATGATAAAGACATACGATAAAATACATGTAAGAACTGCGACATGATGATAAGACATCCGATAAAATACATCCGATAAAATAGTGACCATTACATGATGATAAAATACGATAAAATACATGTAAGAACCGTCGACATGGTGATAAGGATATCCGATAAAATAGTGACCATCTACATGATGATAAAGATATCCGATAAAATACATGTTAGAACCGTCGACATGATGATAAGGACATCCGATAAAATAGTGACCATCTACATGATGATAAAGATATCCGATAAAATACATGTAAGAACCGTCGACATGATGATAAGGACATCCGATAAAATAGTGACCATCTACATGATGATAAAGATATCCGATAAAACAGAGACCTAGGACATCACATATACATGTACAAATATATACTGCCACTATCCATAAAACGAATATATAAGATATGCTTTAGTGTGAGCATTTCAAGTTGCTATATTGGAGTATATTCGATAAAATGGGGGCAAAGCGAACACACTGCACGAGACGCAGATTGGCAACACAGGTTGCATTAATAAAACACTTTTATTTCATATTGATAACTATAAAATCTACAACAGAACATTCTGAGAACTTAAATAAACCATTGAAAATCGTTAATAAATTAGGTTTATTTCTCTATTGCAATTAAATGACTATCTAGGACGAGTAATCACCGCAAATATCTAAAATATAAATATATGTAATCAAATATGCAATTTAAATAGCAGATAAAATATATGAGCAATGTATCGAATGATTTAACTGTTATATTTGCATACAATCCATATTAATCACATTATGTTTTCCTTTATGAATAGTTAATCACAAAATCAAAATAGTCTGAAAATATTAATTAACTACATTCATTGTGTGTGTGTGTGGGGGGGGGGGGTCTTAAATTTGTTTTAGGTATTTCTGACATTATTTGTGAATGTGAAAAGCGGATGGTTAGTTTTTGTCGATAATTCATATACATATGTCTTATGGAATTTTTTGAGTCATGCCCATGCATAAAATCCTCACTAAGATGTGGTGTCGTATATTGTTACATTCTTGGTTGTTAAAATTTCATGATAAATTTCCAAATGTTGCAGTAATAATAATGATTGGGATTAAACAAAGATATATGATTTATTGTCCCAGGTGATAGAAAATAGATACATATACATGTATTTTAGTCGATGATATGACTAGTCCAAAATGCTCAGCTGGAAGCTCTGTAAACGTGTCATACTTCAGTCTGCAGTCTGCCGTTATACCATTTACCCGGGGCTTTTTAGCCGCACATCTCTTAAGTCAGGCCGTTTCTATGCTAATAATAAATGACAAAGAGTACCATCGCGACAGTCACGTGACGTCTTTGACGTAAGACAACAACCTTTTATTGAAACGTTGCTGGCTTTCACTAATTGCTGCCTTTATATAGTTCGGCCAGGATAAGTTATATCTTAGGATAGCATAAGCTGAAGAGGACTTATTCCAAAGGCCGTGATCTTACAGTGTAGTGTTCCAGATATATCTGACGGTTCTCTAACGGAAGATTTTGTCTTCGCTAATGAGAAAAAGGAGGTTACATTTATAACTTGGTTTTTCTTAGGAGATAATCTTTTGTGACTCCCGTGGTATCCTACTTTGATCGTTTACCCATATACGATCAGATTTGCCAAAATGCTAAGGGCATTTTATATTCCTTAAGGTGCATTATACATTTTCTTGCTGTAAATTTATAGTCAATATTTTACTGCCTATCAAAACAGAAAAAAAATGAACTGTCATCCATTTTTATATAGCTTAACAGTGTCGAAGTACAGCACGAAATGTCAACGTTTGCATATTACGGTGTAAAAGTTCCTCTCACATAATTCAAAAGTACATATATTTCTTAGTTGTGTTTTCCCTATTTCCTTAGTATCAGAACTCAGTATATTACATGTATTTATATTTTAAGGCCAGTTTATGAATCGAACTGAGATGTGATATTCTAGTATTTATTATGCCTGTGTTCTATAATGTATTCTGTGTGTTTGATGTTGTCAAATAACGTGATCTTTGCATACATCAACAAAACGTTTTCTGCTATTTAATTTTAACAACTATGCTTTGTTTTCTTAAATCTCAGTTGTGTTGGATTTAAATATCTCAGTATATATCTCAGTATAAATGTGCAAATCCTTCTCCAAGTCTGTAGTATGTACTGTGTACAGGTTTATACACAATGAACAATGGAGGAACAGTATGCAGTTTTCATTACCATGTTCTGCATATGTTTGTCGATCTTCGACATTATCGTATAAATCAGAATGTGACTGGGTGTGGTATCATTCCACATGTCTACGGCGTGATATTGCAGTGTGGCAGCACTATATCTGCTTCAAGTAGGCATTGTCTCCATATGACGCAAATACTGTCGGGGACTTTACCCCCCCCCCCCCCCCCCCCCCCCCCCCCCCCCCAAAAAAAAAAAAAAATCCCCATTACTTGGGGGTGCGAACATCAAAAAAGTGAACATATGCTGTAGGAACAACCTACAGGGAAGTTATCCTCTTGAAAATAAAGATGGCGGTCATTTTTAACCATATGATGGCAGAAGTTCTAAGCGGCTATAAATA
Source organism: Solen grandis (assembly GCA_021229015.1). Taxonomy (NCBI): domain Eukaryota; kingdom Metazoa; phylum Mollusca; class Bivalvia; order Adapedonta; family Solenidae; genus Solen; species Solen grandis. The sequence goes on along the minus strand of CM037786.1, from coordinate 60,787,416 downwards.
AGCTTTTAGCTATATTCTGAATAAGTGCACATCATTGCCGTTTTCTTTTTCTTTTGTGAAATCTGAAGTTGCAATTTCTCCATTGACATGTGTTGATGTGTTTCTTGCAATATCATTTGCATAAAATGGCACAAAACTGTTAATATTCTTTGACACCCCGCTTGCATAAGTTAACATTTGTAGCAAGAATGCATTATATCGAATACTTTTTGTGTTAAAAGTAAATACTCGGGTAATCACAAGGATTGGACTATTGATTTGGAACATTTCCTCTGTTTCTCTTGGAAATTACATAGGAAATAAACTTTTTTGAAATTCACAGTTTTACCGTCTCTCTTTTTCTTTGTATTTATGAGGAAATAATTTGGGTTACCCATTCACGGGGCCTATAAATGAACATGATGGCCCTAAATCGCTCACCCGAGTATCACTGCTTTAACTTATTTGTTTTGTTTTATGTCATGATAATATATTCTTTATCTAAACCACATTATAGTGGGATGCATATTAGCAGGCAGGGGACGTGTATTACAGATAACTTATTAGAAGCGAAAGCTTCTAAAGTCAGAAAGTGGATTTTCTACTTACAATCACATTACCGCCACTTATCCATACATTCGCGTTGAAAAAAAAATGTACCACTGGTTGTAGAATTCAACATTGCAATTTTGATAAAAGTTAGACATATTGCAGGATTTTAAGAGCACTGGGTATAATCACAATTTCTGTGCAAATAAAACTGTAAAAGATGCAAGTTTATAATTTTCAGTGTTCATCCGCAGTGTCATTCATTAAACTACCTATAAATAACCTTATTTGCACCACAAATTTGCGGCTGCGGAATTAGCTCAGTTGGAAAGAGCGTCGTTCAGTATTTTGTTCTTGCAAAGGATGGTGAATTCTAGTCCAGCTGAGACAGCTTTTTTTTTCCTTTCTTTCTTTTTTTTTTTTTTTTTTTTTTTTTGTAATATTTATTTTTGATATTCTTAGGTAATATATTTAGAACTTTTTAATTCTAGTTTTTATATTTCCATAATTTTTAATTTTTATAGAGAGGTCGATTTTTCTAATATGAGAGGGGGACAGTATGTTTAATGTAAGCCGTCAAGTGAAACATTTTGTTTTCAATCTTTTCTTGTTAGAGTCTCAAATGACTGTAGTGTCTCTAGTCGCACCTGTATGTCGCAACTTAGAAAGTAGGGATTGAGTTTATACTTTATACAATGGTCAAACTTTACTTACCAAGAACAAAAACTCTACCTTGCTTCATCTCTTTTACTTGTATGATGATATTATGTTTTTCTAGAACATATTTTAAAAACTATTGAAGGCATGGATATATTCTTTGACTTGACTTGACTGTTTGAGTTTACTGTCGCTTCGACAGTATTTCATTATATTTCAGTCATATAATGACGTCCAGGTAATTAACATGCGCCAAAACGCCCCGAAATGAATATGCATATCGGTTTAACCAGTGAAAACCTGTACAAACTCCGACAAACAAATGCACGTGAATCTTGCTTTCAATAGTTACTTTAGTTCAACAACCTCCGACAAACATTCGGGGCGTGGCTATACCTGTTTTGGCGTCATGTTAATTACAGGTGGAGGAAGACCCCGAATGCACGGAGGCATCCAGGTAGAACAACCGACTTGCCGCAAGCCAGCTGGAAGGCTTCCTCACATGAAAATCCGAATGACCCTACCGGGATTCGAACCCACGCTGTGAGGGACTGAATCAGAGTGAGTGTTTAAGTCAGCGACTTTACCCTCTCGGCCACGAAGGCCCCTGATATCATTCTTTACACGTGGGAATGGTGTGAAGTGACAAAGAACAATAACTTTATATTGTTCCATTTTCTTGCTTTTCTATTAAAATTATTTCTGTCTGCAGCAAATTCATTAAGTATTAAAGGTATTAAGAGGATCAATGCTAAAAACACTTTTTCCATATCCAATTCTGTTTAATTTGACAGAGACCAATGAATAGAATAACCTATCTTGCCTGCTGCTGTAATAAGATTTAACTTCCATGATTTTTACATGTATACCACAAAAAAATTAATGGATTGACTTTATAATTCACACATTTTAACTTTCGCTTCTAACAGTGCTCTCAATGCTTTGATCTTGGTAAGGTATATTCTACTAAAGGTTGTGTACCGCAAACGTATATAGATAATTATCTTATGTTGAACATAGCTCCTTAAGCGTATTTATCTAGACTTATGAGTCAAGATTCAACATTGAAATGCTACCAAATGTAAAATTAATACATTGATGCAGAAATATGTAATACTAATGATTACCTATAAAAAGGGTTCTGTTTAGAAAAGTGTGTTGATTTTTTCGTTCGTTTGTTTGTTTGTTGGCCTAATGGTCCAACCGACAAACAGTAAGTCTTGAAATTACCATTTATCTATTCTACGTGCGATACAGGGAGCTACTAGTTATATTCAAACGACTTAGTATTTAGCGGTCGGGGATCGAACCCATGACCTCCTGCACCTAAACACTATGTAAGAAAGATTTAATTTAAAGGTAAATATTCCTAATTGTACGTCAACCAAGCACGGTTGAATTATTGGTAATATGTAACCTTCACAAACGACGTGATTAAATAAAGTACATACTTTCAGAAATCTGAAGTTTCCTACATGTTTATTAAATACTTTTATCCATTTGAAAGCAAAAACACGTTATTGATATGAAGTTTCAGAAACATGGTATGCAGTTTCGCCCCGGGGGGATAAGTTTCAATTACCTTAATATATACTCGTATGTATTATATATCAGATTTGTTAATGTAGGGTGAGTACATTAATGTAACGTCAGGTTACAAATTATGAATAATTAATTGTCTGTTGGGAATTCGATAAGAGTCCGCCATTATACGATAGATGCAAATGTAATTTGCTTGATTCGGTCTCGAAGTGAACATCTGGACAGATAATTGTATATAAAAACCTACCTCATCAAACTGTATTACCCTCATTATCATAGCTATGGGTAATGACCCAAACGCCATGACTGTTTGAACTTGAAGAACTTTAAATGCACTTACTTTTGATATAAATATAAATCTGACCGGATGTTGTCAGAACAATGCGTTTTATATGTAGAATCACCAAATGCCAGGGAAACAGGTCTATCATTTTACACTGTATTTGCAGAGTCATGTGTATTCCGTTGCATGTGTTTGACGTCTAACCGACAGTATTTGAATCATTTTGGAATTATTGTCTTATCAGTTAGATATAGTGTTGGTTCGCTGTGATATGACTCCGAAGATAGTCACATGATGTCACGCATAGACCCGTGTTCTCGAAAAAAAATACTTATAATTAGTATGATTTTCATTCTTATACTCAATCTATGATCATTGGTTATAATAAGGATTTGAGTATGAGACTCAAATATAGAATTAAGTTTGAGATCGTACTCTTAAGAATTTTCGAGAACACAAGGCTTAGTATCCTGACACTGAGTCAACCACGCTCTACCGGTTACACATAAAGTTGTAAAAATGCACGTCACATGCAAACGGAAGGTTTGTTGACATGTCTCACGTTGCATTCGACCTGCTATGATAAACATGATGCCGAGCGTCATTATATTTTAATTAGAGATGATAAAATATCAGACTGGAAATTAGCAAAACTAGCATAATGACTTTTCCTGTAGTTGCATCATTTATACACGCGGCTGATGAGCTTTTTTTGTTGTTGCTGATAATGAGTACTCAATGTTTTGGCTCTTGAATCGTGTAAAAACTAAGCTGTTGAAAAAATAAACAGTTGTGAGTTTTTAGAAAACGTAGTTAAACCTTGGAAGTGGACTCGTCCATCTAAGTCGCAAAACTAGCAGTGTATCAGATAACTAGCATAAGCCATATATAGTGAAACAATTTTAGATTTTTATATTATAATATTTTTGCTTAATTGGTGCTGGATTAATTGTTTATTTTTTATGATATATGATTCAGTTTTGTTATTTTAGTTTAGTTTTTTAGTTTAGTTTTGTCTTCAAGGTGGTAATTATTAAATATTCATATTCATATAAATTACCCCCCTTTAATTTATTCTTATCCCAGTGGAAATATATAAATCTTCCACATACAATATATAATTGTGTGCGTCTTTTCGAGACCAAAGATGATTCCGCTTATATATGCATTCAAAACACTTTTTCATTTTACGCTACCTGGTGAGATGTAATATTTTTGGTGGCGAACCTGCTGGCCTGGTAGCAGTTGAGAAATACGTTACGTATTTTAGGTAAGGTTACTACTGCACCCATAAAGCATTGCGCTATCTGGTGTAGTGTAACTTGGTAGGATGTAGGTTTTAAAGTCTTAGAGATATTTCGAAGCTCAGAAATGAAAATATAGAAAAAAGATAGGACTGACATGTTAAATTGCGTTTAGGCTATTGGGATAATTTTGTGTTCAGTATTAGGTTAGGGAGTTAAAATTAGTTTGTTTTTGTATCTTTGATTCTCAAATTCATTAAACGTTGATTATTTGAGACAATAAATCATTGTTATAATCATTCGTAAATAAGCTTTGTATATATTTCATAGCTTAACTTTGATTTATCTAATCAAAACGACCAGGAGAAACTATAGTTTCACATATCTATAGTTTTGCACACCGCTCGGACTCGTTACAATAGCATCAGCCTCCGTTTGCGCAGTTGGTTAAGTGCTCGTCTGCTGAACTAGTGTTCCCACGATCGAATCCTACTGAATGAACTTTTATATGTTTCGCTTATATTACATGTTTATTCCTTCTTTCTTTTTTCACTTTCTGGTATATTCCATCTCATAAATGTAGCGGCAAATACGTTTTATAGCATTATTTTAAAACCACCGACCATTTAAAACTTGCCAGCATTATTATGTTAAATATATTGTAACATTGACTTTCATTAATGTTTTTTGTTTGTTAGTTTGTTTGTTTGTTTGTTTGTTGTTTTTTCTTACGCCGAATTTTCTTTTTTTAAGTTATTTCTTGTTTTGATTGGGTTGGATTTCCTATCGATACTTTAATAATTCTTTTGGGTAAGTTTTAATGATGTATCATGATGATACACTTCATGACAATTCGCAATGATAGCCTTCTCTAACATATATATTATCCTGACACCGACCACACCAGTCCAGAAACACCCCTGATCTGCTGAGCTCTAGGAACAGGGGAGATAAACCAGCATCATGTTATCGACTTCGGTACTCGGTAACCCGGTACCTCTCAACCACCGGGACCAGTTGTAAAATAGCGATGCGTCTTTTCAGTTTTTTCTATGTTCAGTTCAAGTTTAAATTATTTGATTTACATCAGCTGAACAAATCAAAGTGACACCTTCTCTTTGGCACTGCTGGTTGCGTTCGAAAAGTCCTTAATGTTTGAGTAAACCGAAGAATTCAGAAAAAAACAACAACAAAAACAACAACACAAGGATATAGTAAAACATGTGATAATGCGAGGATGTTATGAGAAATATGAAATCCTTTCAATTCCATGAAGCTCTAGGAGCCGAAATTATCTAATTGTATTTACTTGCGCAATGTTTCATGGATACTAATTGCGCGCATGCCGGGATTATAACTATACACAATCGGTTCTACCGCCATTTTCAGTTTCCACAAAATGTGTTTATTCGTATTTTAGCTATGTCGATTTATTGAAAAAAAGTGGTAACGGTCAAATGTCATATTTTTGTTTAATTATTTAGATCATAGACGTCGATTTAAGAACGATTATTAATGTTGACATAAATTCTGGTTAAGCTTTGCAAATATAAACCTTATCGAAATTATGGCCTTTTTACTAACATTGACTAGTGTGTTGCAACTTTATTTTTGTTCTACAATCTGTGTAGAATTAACTTGACTTCTACAACATTAGTGTAATAATTCTCAAACTAATTTGTACCGTGAGTCTAATATCTTATCTGTTATTTTGAATTTACTTGTTGCCCGGGCTATTTGACAGTTGTTGGATAACCAAGTCTCAAGAAAGGAATTAACCGATAGTTTGATATAAGTCATCTTATTTCATGCCTATGTTTCAGACTGCTTTTTAAAGAGATAAATGATTATGCGGTTTCCTACACATACACTTTGGAGACAGGCCGAAAATCATCCAAAATCAAATATGTTCTGTCACAAAAATGTATTTTTCAACAGCAACTATAAGTATACGAAATGGATGCTATAACAATTTATTTTGATTATAAAGACCAGTTGACGCGTTCAGTGAAGGCGGCATCATATATTGTTGCGACATTTTACTTAATAGGTAGAATGACATTTTCACAGGAAGAAAACAAATCAGTCTCTATCCCATTCTTAACGCAAATTCATCACATATTACCAGTATTCAGTCGAAATTTTCTTATTTCTTATGTCTTGCTCAGACCTTGGACATGAGCGACGATGTCTATATACACATGTGAAAAATACATTTTCTATTCTGTCTGTTTTATTACCCTTGCGTGTTTCATATCAATATTTCCCCGTGATATTTCGGTTTGTGGAAGGGTAATCCGCCAGACTCTTTCTTCCACTGTAAAAGAATCCATGACATTTCAGTTGACTTTGCCATACGACAGGATACAGGTCTTTATTATCATCACACGTTGTCTTTTTACGTGGTGTCTTGAATTTCAGCGAGAGTATCAGGACTTAACACTATTTTCTACTTTGACCATTTTTTGTAATGTTTTTAGAGCCTTATAACAGACATAATTCATTACAAAATATCAAAATTTTATATAATTATATATACTTGTATTGAGGTTTAAAACTTTCTGATATCATTTTCGCACCCTACTCAATATAGGTCATACATATGCTATCAAAAATAGAGTCATTGAATCAAGATTAAACAACATATCGTGCCACGTGTTCTATACGTCATAGAACCTTTTATTTCTCCTTTATTCGGTATCCGTAGGAAAATAGTAGTTTCCATGAGCCAAGTGACAGTTTATATTATCTCCTGCTGTGCCAAAGTCTGCCGACTGCCCCGTTTCTCTTGTCATTATGCCAAGAACTGCTAATTATTTCCGAGTTTGATTTGATATGTGTCCTTATTTTCCATTTTCGGCACTTCCAACATATCATCAGCTCAATAAAGACATACAAAAAACAAACACAACGGCTATTAGCATTCTAATGTATTGGAACCGAAGCAGTTCTGGTTTGTGTTCCCATGTTTGCAGTTTGTCAAGGAAGTCTAAGAGGGGTGATTATTTGATACACATGCGTGAAATTTTTGGTGTAAGGCTTATAACTTCTTTTTTATATCTCATCAGTGATAATTACTATCAGACATTATTGTTTATTCAGGGAATGTGTTTAAATTAGTAAGTTGGAAACAGATTTAGATGCATGGGAAAATGCACAATCAACACTTCGCTGTATTTGAATACAGATATTTCAGGCTAGGTGATTTTATCATTCCTGTTTTACAAATTATTTATGTTATAGTTGACAGAAATGATAAGGCTTTAAGTATTACTTATAATAAGCTAAGTATGGTTGCTAGAATTCCAAAATTTGAAAGCCATTCAACTGTAAATAGTTGCAAGCACGCATGTTTAAGAAATGTATATGTGTTTCATTTCATTACAGTTTTACAGTGTTATTATATCATTTTTCAATAAAAGAAAGAAAAACATATATTAAAAATATATTAAACAATATAAGTATATAAGTAGGAGTATCAATTGGAAAATGTTTGATATTATTCGTTTGTATTTAAGAGAAAGAAAATGATATATGTTTGTATATACACATACACACATATATACATACACATACACACGTCATGCATATATACGTGTACACATACATTGCACAGACATACACACATGCGTGCATATATGTATTATTATAATTGTAAATCGATTTTATACTTTAATAAACGGACCAGCATTAGATGGTTCCAAAGAGAAAAAAATAGTTGCAAGCACTGGGAATGATAAACATATAAACTAATGGATTTTTTTTTTTTTTTTTTTTTGTATCATAAATCATTGAACTGTTTTACTATCATAATTAAGTTTTTTTCTGCAGTACCCGTATGTAGCATGACAAACGTTGCAAATATTCTCTTTTAAGATAATTTTGATTCTATAAATTGATCTGTATCTATACACGAATACATCCCTTTTCATTTTTAACTTGTCTTTGTAAAATATCGATTTTTCTTCATGAAATTTGTCGGCACTCAGTGTCAAAAAGTTACAAGGATTCAATTAAATATCTTCCTATCCCGCACAAAAACACAGTTGTTTTTTTCAGTATGACCCCCCAAAAATGTATATTTAACTGCAAACAATCATTTTTTGAAAATTGTCCTCTTGAATTTGAATTTGATCGTATTTCGATAGTTATCATAATTAAGTTCTAAAATGAAAGCGTATGCGCTAAAGTTAACACGTGAATGTATAAAAATCACGTGTTCATTAAAATCTCAGGGGAAATCTCAGTACTAATGGTTATGAAGTTTAAAACGAGTTAGGTCCATTTGTCATTATAATTGCTGAGGAGAATAGAAAAAAAATGGTCTAGCAGACCCTGTTGCATCCTCACAATTTCAAGTTTATTGTTATTGATAATTGTTAACATTCATATTCTTAATTGCTCTAGACACAAAGAGAGTTTTATATGTCCCTAAAGATACAAATTACTGTTAGCTACTGTTACAATTTTACGTCATCGCACATAAACAACACTACAGTTACCTTTACTGGTATTTAATATCATTTTTAATGTAGCCTATTTATCTATTTTCACATCTATCTTTTAGTCAAAACAGTCCAATATAATATTTAGCTGAAACAATTAAATGAATTTAAATATAGCGTGTAGCTGTGTTAAGGGACGAAGAACATAAAAAATCAAAAATCAAAAAAAAAAAAAAAAAATCAGAATTTTATTTCTGAGCGCGCTTGCTTAAAAACAGCGTTCTCGTATAGTCCAACCTGGTTTATTTGCTTTTCACAATTATAACTGGACATGAAACTTGTGCAAAATCAGAGAAACAGACTCTTTGATACGGTTACGTAATCAAATATAATCTTCCGGATCTAGGTCCCCAGAAGGGGTTTCACATTAACGGAAAATAGATGCTGCTTGTGACTTACATTTTCAAAACTATTAATCTCTGCAAAAGTTAAAAGATAATTAGTTATAAAAAACTGCATTCATTTTACAATTGCGCCTATAATCTATAAATTTTATACTTCTGTCTATTCATGGAAAAATGCGAGTAGTATTGATTTTAAAATACTTTTGGTCCCTTAACAAATTTAATACATATACCATATTCTACATAAAAGTTACTTTTTCCATAATTATACTTGATTTTTGATAATTGTACTTGATTATAATACTTCATTTTGTGATTCCCTTATCACCATTCTCGTAACATTTCATTGCATTGAAGCAGATAACCGAGATTATCCGCTTGTGTAACCGTCATATACGGGTTTCCCAAAGTTAAAATGAATTGTTGGAAGGAACAAACACACAAGCTCGAAGTACCATGGGACGAATCGCCCCAGGCGTCTTGCTTGTTCTGGTACACTGCTTTAGTTTTTAACAAAATATATACCCGGAAACCATTTATTATTATCAGAACAATTATCATATTGACCTTCAGTCCAGTTTGTAATTTGGCAGACACATAACTCTTTGAATCAAGAACTATCTTTAAAAAAGATACTCGGCCGTGGTAACCAGTTTGATAATTAGTGTCTGAATGGTTAAACAAGTAATAGATTTTGTTGTTAGTTAATAGTTGTGTAATTCCTGTGTCAGTGCAGCTCTTTGATATTCCAAGATCCAAATAGTTTGTACAATCTTGGTAGACACTGACAGCCTTAAACCATCTGCGCATTAGACTTCGTTTCGCGGGCTACAAAACGAAATCGGATGTTACGTTTTTGTTGAATATAGGGTCTGTCAGGGTCGAACAATCAATTCCGATATATATGTTTCCTATGTTTCAGCGTTCTACTTTTTCAGTTTACCTTAAAAAGGTGCAGTGTCTAACTTTTCGGGACAAATCGTTCGCAGGGGAAGAAAACTTCAACTTTTAAAACGAACAGAGATCTAAAGAACTCGTTTCCGCAACTCCTTTCTTTTCTTTTGACTTATTTTACAATGACCAATGGGAAATTAGCAAAGTATATAATAACCAATGAAAAGCCTAATTTTATTCAACTTCATTACTGTGTGTTTCACGGGAAGTCAGGGTGAAAATAAACGGCATAACGGCCGAAAAAGAAATCTCTATAAAACTTTAGATGCAGTCTGTTCATATATGACACACACTGTGACAGTATTAAACAACACTTGCAAACACGTGCCAACAATTCTTGAAAGCAAGTTCAAACTTTTCCGGTAAGTCCATTCGACGGTATTTGGTTATTGTACTGGGGCCAAGACTTGTACAAAAACAATTCGTAGTTAAGCAACAGATGCTTTGGATAGACTGGCTAATAATTAACAGAGAAAGGGTACCTTTTAAAAGGAAATTTTATTTTTTAGTTCAACCCAAGATATAACAATCTACTTTACATCTGATTTTCATATATTTTTTCACTCCCATCTACACATTCTTTTCAACTAAGCAAGTCGCCGAATATCACTTTTAAAAGATATTTCTAGTTCAGATTTCCGTCGTCGGTGAACTTATGTGCAAGCGAACGATGTACATAATATATCAAGTAATTGAATTAAATAATTTGACATTATAATTGACAAGTATTTAATGTAATAACCACACTTCCTACTTGCCAGACCGTATTCAGTACGCACTTAGTCATGCAACAATAAGATTTTATTTTGTCTTAAATTCAACAATTACAGTTCAGGTTTTTATTTGCAAATACGAGTTTGCAATTATGTTTGCATCTTTAGGAGACATTGATGAATATGCACGTTAATGAAGCTACAAACGTGAAATATATTGGTATGTACAAAAGGCTCACCAGTATCATGTATCTCTATTTTTTACACAGATATTTCTGTTTCTAATTGAGGCAGACGCCCTTTCCAATTTTAGGCATTTAATAACGATGTCGTAGGTCAATCTTTGTTTTGGACAACTGCTTCAAAAAAAGCACACAGTAAAAGTATTTTATGATTTTGATATTCTAGTTGAAAATAAATTAAACTAGATCTACAGTAATTTTATAATTATCATTTCTAAGCTATTGAGTCAGTGATAAAATAAATCTTATAAAATGAGTCCCCCCCCCAAAAAAAAAAATCAATATTTAACCAGTCGTTTACTCTTTACAGCGCTAATATTACAATTAAAATACATAGTTTTGTATACTTTTGAAGTTCTAATATTACCGGTAAACCAGTCTTGTACCTATTTACGGCTCAACCAGTCTTTACCACTATGCGTCTCTAATGTTACAGTTAAACCCATCTTGTACCCCTGTGCGGCTCTGATATTACCGTTAAACTAATAGTGTACCCCTGTACGACTCTAATATTACCGTTAAACTAATAGTGTACCCCTGTATGGCTCTCTGATCACATCTTATCTCATCTATGCTTACTTTAATGCACAATGTCTTATTGCCTCTTCATTTTGTTGAACAATCTCCCCACACTCGGTATTGGGAGGAAATAAAGATATAATTATATTCGTTAGAACGAACCGATGTTGTTAAAATGTGCATCATTGCTTTGTGCGTGACATACACGGATAAGGATTGCTCCAGGAGTGGCTTGCTCATTGTAAAGATAATCTTAATGAATGGCTTCCAATGTCATTTATATGCGACGTAAATTCGCAGTGGGCATGCCTGCAGACCAAGGACTTGAAATACAGAATGTTTGAAGTTAAAACAATTATTGTTCGAAAAACAGCGTTGCACAAATAAAATGCTTATTGATAGTTGCTGAAATAGTAGTAGTGGTAATCATCGAGGTAGTAGTGGAGCTGTTTCGGAGAAGACGGTCATTTGCTAAGAACTTTAAAGAGTTAGCTTGAATGATACGAAACGAGACTCAGCCCGCACTTTTAAGATATGATTAGCGTAGTGGATACCTCGCTTAGATAATAATCAAAGGATTGACAGTCCCAAATTTTGCGTCTTTAAGCATAACCTTAAAAAGCAAAGCAGAAAGTTAAGTCGCTTGATTGACTTTCCACATCAAATGGATCTTGGAGCTATCATAATTATCATTTTACTGTAAGGGCCGAACACTCGTTTTACATTGAAAAATAGGGACATATTACGTCAGAGGTATGAGAATTGTACAGTGTGCCACTGGCTTACGTCACACCATATCATTCATTGTATTTTCATTGATAATTTTTCCCGCTTAAGTGTATGTGTGTGTGAGCGAGAGAGGGGGGTGGGGGTGACATAAACCGGTTTGTTTGTGCTTGTATTTGCACGCGTGTCGTATACAGCTTTTGCTGCAATATTCCTTTTACATATCTGTTTTTGAAAGCCTATCAACTGTTCAGGACATTGCATCTCAAGTTAAACACACAAGGAATATTCAAATGACTTTTAATTGTCTGGAATGATGAAGGACATCTACACAACAGCTGCCTCTCATTGTCGTCACCATCTATCGGTGTTCATGGGCCTGTCGCAGCCGGAACGATATGTGTATATTTTCCCGGTAACTTAATGGCATTGGGTTCAATACAAAAACAATTGCGTCATGCTGAATCTCACTTTTGATGGAAGCCAGGCTCCTGAAAGACGTTTGTAATCTTTCGGGACAATCATGCTAGATCGAACAAGGAGGCTAACACTGTCACTTGGGTACACATTGTTTCTGTTTTCTTTTTTTAGCTCATAAGACATTTCCAAGGAAACATTACACGGCATTAATCTGTGTAATGGCTTCAGTTACAGCAATTCCTCTCTTAAGCTAGCTTTGTTGAATACGTATAAAAACTCCAGTATTTATTTTATTTCTTTAACCTGAAGATTTTGAGTGCGCAAACTTTTATTCGTCAGAACGGGATCGGCACCTTCAATGTTTCGATATACTCGAATAATTGTCTTTGGTTGTTAATCTAATTTCATATATCTTTATGCTTTCTATGCTTGGAATTATATCTCGTCAAATCTCTGGATTGTTTCTCAAGCAAACATTTCTTTGAAACAATAAGATATGCATCTCTTTACAAATAAGTGCAATGTGTAAAACAGATTCAAGCATTTGTTTACATATTTTAATCCTGACGCTCATATTAATACACAAATGCACAAATTTGACAAAATATCGATGTAGCGGTATTTATATAATTATATATACTCATACAACTTTGATAAAGGTCACTAAATGAAATCCGTTATATTTGTGTATTTGATGGATCTGTGTTCGTCAATGACTACTTTTCCATGAATTAATTTTTCATACACACACGAAACGGGGACTCTATGGGGATGCTCCTTGCCTTGTTTCATTGTGTCTCTGTGTCACGTGGTGAACTATTTAGTCCCTCCAAATGACTGTATATCTTATATTTATTCACATTTCTGGCTCATATCACATGTATATTCAATACACCTGTGGAAAGTATCTTTACTCTTACCTACAAAATTGACATCATGGCCTTTATATGTATTTTGCTTCAAATAAGATAGCCCTGATGCGTGGACGTTTAAAAAAGGGTGAGCCAATAGTATCTAGTATAGACATGCATTTTATCATTTAATTTTTCTGTTAAACAATAAACAATAATGACCATTTCCAATATATTTACTTGTGATATTATCCATACAGAATTTGATATAATATTTTAAAGGTGAGCTAGTTTATTAAACCGGGTTAAATTAATTTTTACAAGGGCAGTTTGATTTTATTAGAAATATTTTGAAAACCCGGTTGGCGATTACAGCTAAATATCAAAGCGTTGTAACACTATTGTATATACCGTGATGAGAAATAAAACCGCATTTTCAGATTTAATGCGAGGAATAGACTAAGCAAAGATTGCACTATATTGCGTATTTGTGCAGAAGAACGAAATCGTGTGTTAGAAGGCCGAAACGAAGACAAGTTGCGAAGCTGCGAACTATCGAAAACTATTTCCCTATCAATCTATATAATTTATATTGTAAAATCATTGATTCTAGTTGGTAAAGATTGTGGATTCATAATCAAACTCCTATTCATGGGTACATGATACTTTCGTTGACAGACTAAATATAATTTTGAAAGATACTGAATTGATAATTGATTTCAAAATTCTCGGAACCCTATCTAACTCAAAAATAGTGATCTTACAATAATGTTTAGTGGATAACAAAAACGCTACAAAGTCAAAGAGCACAGTGCCGATCGTGTGAAATAAAGTCAAATACAAATGGTGAGAATGCTGAAATTTTCAGAAGTGTATACATGCAATGCTATTCTGTGATATCGAATACGGTTGGATGTACAGTAAACATTTTAATTATATCAGCTTAACGCTTTTTAGATGTTACACGTATGAATATCATTCAAGGTATGCGACTTATGAAAGGATTTGTTGTTTTGTTGGGTTAAACGACCCTAAGACAGTGTCTCAGACATTTGTAGATTATGTTTGCTTGAGACGGATATATTGCTTCACGCAGTTGACATGTAACATAATTATCCTTACACCGGTCAAACCAGTCCAGGAACTTCCCTAAATATATGCTGAGCACCACAAAGGGAGCTACGAATATTATTTTTAACGATTTTGGTATGTGGCGGTCGGGTGTCTTGCTCCACAAGCCCGCAGTCACCAAGGTCATGATTAATATGGAAAAATTAATCATGTCATGTCATGATGTTTGCATCAGCCGTGCGATATTTTGTTCGTACGATTTTTGAGTCCAAGGATGCCGTAGACAGATCGCAGACAAATTCGCAGTGTAATCTGGGCGGGTCCATCATGGTTTTTGAGATTGTAAAGCAGCCGTAGGTTGTTCGTATGTCTGTCTCACGGGTTGCACGATTTTCTATCTTGAAAGTAGGTAAAATAAACAACATTTCGTACGGCGACCGCAAGGTGGCCGCACAGCAGGCGTGATTCTACCGCAACACTGCCGTGAGACGGTCGTAAAAATTTGTCAAAAATCTTGCGGGCACCGTACGACGTACAGGAATTCGCATGACTGTCGCACGAATGTCTTACGGTGACCGTACGTTCATCGTACGAATTTGCCTCGAACGAGGAATTGAATGCAAGATCAACACCCGTCAGCCTCATAGTTTCACTATCGCTGGTCAAAACAAAATCGGATCTATTATCTGGCTATCCCACCACAACATGTTGCCCTTTTACGAAGACTCCATGAAGAAGAAGAGCGTCACGCAACAATCATAGAATTGTCGTGCGGCTGTCGTGCGGCTTGTGCGATTGTCTTACGATTCGCATCACTCTTGCTATAACATTTTGAAAGGACGCACGGCTGTCGTAAGATGCCCGTACGGCTGTCTTGAGACCGTCGCATGACAGCAGCCCCGCCTGCAAACATGCGAACTCCTGCAAAAATCGTGAGTCAGTCGTACGGTTGTCTAATGTCTGCCTCAAGACTGGTGCGGCAGCATTGCGGCGTCCACTGATTGTCAAAAAAATCGCAGAAATAATGTGCACGTTGAGAATTCAGTTTTCGACTTTGCGACGATCTAAAATTCGTACGACGATCTTGCGACTACCTCACGAAACCCAGCGATTATTGCCAAAAATTGTGATCGCAGAGGGCTGCCGTAATGCTGATGTAAACCCGGCTTAAGTGACTACACTATGATACATGTTATTGTAACATTCATCCTTTATTTGTGCAACGGACACTGAACGCAAACCAGTTTGCTTCACTCGATTTCCCCACTCGATTCCATTGTGGCAGTCTTTCTTATCGATATTCCATACTAATTTCGCTGGCAGTACCTCAGCGCCGTGAGCACTTTGATTTTATACAGTCAATGCCAATTGCTAGTGATAACAACATTCGGAATATTTCAACAGTCGTATGGCTCACACTTCGTATTTCTTTGCTTGAAAGAAACTTCGGTTACGTGACTTTAATTCATACTGAAATGTAATTTTTGATTTGTTACTTTTTATTTTCTTGAATGCAGTGTCATCTTTTGACACTCTCGTATTGTGCTAGTTTAGTGTGTTTTATTTACACCCTTTTTTCTTGATAAATTCAGCAAATTTTGAATTATTGTGAAGAAAAGCAGTTTAATATATATATTGTGTTTTTTTATATATTTTTCAGAAAAAGCGTATCAAACATGGAAGACCCAGACATGATTGTCGTCTTGGTTTTACTCACGATTTTCTCCATATTTGGTACAATAGGAAATGCACTTGTACTGTACATCTATTCAAACAAAAAGGAAAAGTCAACCGCAAGCATCTTCATCATGAGTCTTGCTGGGACCGACTTGTTCACGTGTCTTCTAATAATGCCGTTTACCGAGGTAACAGTGTATTTGGAATACCATTTGGAATATGATGCCGTGTGCAAAATATACATGTTTCTCATTAACGTGTAACATACCATTCTCTGCTTTTATCATGGTCGCCATCGCACTGGATAGATATTTTTGTATTTGCCACCCGTTTCTACACGCGTTGAATATTCGACGAGCAAAAATCATCGTTTTGAGTTTGCTTGGCATTGTGTCTGTGTTTGGCATCATAACGTCTCTCATACACGGAATAGTACAAATACCAGTAGACGGAAGGTAACATGACAAGCAGTGAGGTTTGGCCAGGGAATGTTAGCGACCCAAACGTAAATCTCACAAAATGCACAAATAACGCATCGTGTAATACATATATGACACAAAACGACACTGATCAGAAAGTGGCAACAGGTGGTGTTTGCGCCCCCGTGTATGACGTTTTGAGTCAACAAGTGGTGGATATATATCAGAAGGCATACGCAGGGTGTTATCTGCTCTCTTTTACAACTGTTCTAATCCTATACGGCCTTATCTACCGATCTATTCATCATCACAGGGCGAAGAGAAACAAACGGAAACGCTCAAGCCTTTATCCGGCCGGAGTAAGTAAACCATTTTTTAACATCAGAACAAATAACCATTTTTTAACATCTGAACAAATAACCATTTTTTTAACATCAGAACAATAGCCATTTTTTTAACATCAGAACAAACAAATGTCTATATTACAAATTGCACTGTATCTGTAATATTTATTGACAATATCGAAGATATCTTAGTAAAATACAGTCAGAACAAATAACCATTTTTTAACATCGGAACAAATAACATTTTTTTTAACATCAGAACAAATAAACATTTTGTAACATCAGAACAAATATCCATTTTTAACATCAGAACAAACCAATGTCTATATTACAAATTACACTGTATCTGTAATATTTTTTGACAATATCGAAGCTATATTAAAATACAAGCCTGTCCTAAGTGGTCAGTTAAGGGAACAAGAGTATGTGACCACATTAGAGATGTGGTCGCTAAATGAAGGTTTCTTTTGTGAAAATGTTTATAAAGTCAACCCTGTCTTAAGCAGTCGGTTTAGGAAACAAGTGAAAGAGACCGCTTAACACCGGTGGTCACTCAATGAATGTTTAACATATAACAAAATGCTGGTTTGGTAATACTAAATCTGACCGCTATATGCAGGTTGACCGCTTAATACAGGCGACAGTTAATACAGGTACAGCTGTACTACCAGATGAGTTTAATGTGTCATCAAAGCAATAATTTACCTGAAGACATTCAACTGTTGTTATTTTCTTTTGAGATTTTAGATGGTTAGATCTGTCCTTGTTAAGGAAATCGATGAAGAGTGTTCATTTGAGACTGGTGTCCTGTGCTCATAGTGTTATATTCAATGAACTAATTGGGTTTTATCCTCAGTGGAACTTTAACAAGTCTTTTGCGTGATAATTTGGTTCTTGTCTCTTATTTTATTTGGAATGTGCTACAATGCTGTTTTGTCCACTAGTTTTTAACAGATAAATATATCTATTCAATCATCCATTCACTCCTTTATTTCTTTGTTTATTATTCTTATTTATGTATCATTTCAGTTACAAATAAGACTGGTAATGTCGACATAAATGAATTTATAACTTCCATTCCGAGATACAGACATGCCGGCATATGTTTCGGCTTGCAATCATGTAGAAACAGCCGTACATGAAACGTAGTGTTTTACATCTCACTCGCAAGTTACACTACCAAATGGCGACATTAAATATATGTTAAAGTAAACATGGTTCATGTTAAATATTTTGTGATTTTCCGAAAAATGAGGTTTATAGATATTTGATTCTAACACGATAACGATGTGCTGTATGAACAAAGAAGGCTTGTAGTGTGCGCTATTTTGCAATATTCACGGTTCAGTCATTTAAAGAAAATTGAAAATATATTATATGACGTCCTAAAAGTTGAATCCTCGCTTAAAGTGTAACAATATAAAGCGACATAATTGTATCAGTTTTAAAACTTCGCAGTCTAGAAAACGTGTTAGAATGGAAATAGAGTTTCGTTTTGAGCGCTTTAACGCAGAATAATGCTTTGTGTTGCTTTTAGATGCATTTTATATCAATCAGTCATACCAACGGTCAGATTGATTAGATTACCACGCATCCGAACTAAACATTGTGCATTATTTTGCGATAAAGCACTAAAATGAAACCCTATTTCCTAATTCATATCAATATATAATTTTGTGTTGCGGTAGCTTTTCGTCTCTAATTTTGATCGTGTCGTCTTTTTTTCCAAATGAATGCTACCTGTGTTCATTTTTCCGTTAATGGTTTTATTAATAGTTGTTGCTGTTCTTTTTGTTGGTATTCCTGTGGTTGTCATCGAAAATAAGGTACAGAAAGAAATATATGTTTTTTACATTTATTTTATTTTATCGCACTAGTATGTCCGCACTACTTTTTTACAAATCGATCGTGGCAAACACAAGTGATATATATAATATATATAAACGCAGCTTCTCACGCGTTCGAATTAACCGCTGTTTCCTTTAATACAGGAATTTATTTTATGCTATCTGATAAATACTGTGTTCTATCAGCGAGATAAATCCATATCCCACAGTATATAATAAAGATCTGCCGGGACTACTTTTTACTTATAAAGGAAATATAGCAGCAGTAAGCATAAAAAAGAAAGTTTGTAATTGTATGAAATTGTATCACTACGCGATGAGATATAACCCATATCCAATCAAAACAAACAAATATTCTATATATTTATCTGACAAAAGCGTGTCTTGATGCGATATGAATATATTTTTTCCAAACAACTAAGTTACACAAGGTATACGTCTGATGCAGCCACTACATTGTAATTATATGAAACCGTTCAGCGATAACGTTGCTAAGTCTGATATTGAATATATTTTTGATACTGTGAATATTTACATATTAAGTTAACCTTTACCTCAGACAGACCTGCTTTTTAGGCCTTGGGAAACAGATGAGATCCCGATCAATCAGTTCCCGAAAGGAGCTGTCTTATCATGCTTGTATGTTTGCTTACATAATATTGTATTTTAGAATAATATACAGTCTTGCACAACACAGACACATTTGTTGTTTCTTTACCTCTGTTAAGCGGCCACTTTCTCTTGTTCCCTAGACTGACCGTTTAAGACAGATTTGACGGTACATAATTTCTTAATAATTATTGTTTGGTAGTACTTTCAAGGTAATGGTGTATATCCACTTAGTCAGCCAATGGAACAAGAGAAAGTGGCCGCTTAACAGATTGAGGTAGTTGCTAAAAAAAAAAATCTAATAATTAAATGCTAGTGTGACGATGCGTCGTCACAGGTATAAATACAATCTCTGACAATTGCATCAGGTAGTCGACTCTTTGGCTCAGTGGTTAGAGCATTGGACTTGCACGCCGGCGGACCAGGTTCGATCCTGGGCCGGGTCGCGTTTGTTACATTGGTGGCAGCGGTGGGATAATGTCAACAGTCAGACCTAAGTTGCCTTACCCATATGTTTCCCAAGCCAAGTTCTCGGGTCGAGACTTCTCGGAGGGGAAAATAATGTGACGATGTGTCGTCACAGGTATAAATACAATCTCTGACAACTGCGTCAGGAGTCGAATCTTTGGCTCAGTGGTTAGAGCATTGGATTTGCACGCCGGCGGACCAGGTTCGATCCTGGGCTGGGTCGAGTTTCTTGCACTAGTTTGGTAATATCAAAACTGACCGCTAAATTTAGGTTGACAGATGACCGCTTAATGTGGTTCTTGTGCTTTTACATACATTCAACTTATTGTCAAAATTCTTATTCCGTGTTAACATTGATACAAATACATCTACTTATCCTACAATTCTGTATGTACATATAAACGTTTGCAATATCTAGTTTCAAGTTATGTTAAATAAATGGTCGTCGGGTTTTCACCCGACACAATACAAATACAATACGAAAACTTTGTTCTCATTCTATTACCATTGAACTGCGGTTGCCGGGGTTCGAAAAGTCGACAATAATACATAAATGAAATTATTGCATGGTCAATTCCAGCGTCAGAAAAGCTGCGAATGGAAGTGTAGTGTCTAGTATATGGCTTGATGATACCATAATGTATCACTTTTAAACCACTATATTTAATATAGTAGAAGTTCTAGAACTATTTAGACCCATCCAAGAAATAGTATCTTCACAATGTCAGTTTCTAGGTACCTACTAGTACAAGGATTCGTTATCAACTTGTTTTGTGATGCAGGTCTGAATATTTCAGAGAATATAATTTCCTTGCCCATCAAAAACAGTTTCTAAGAAATACTTTTATTTATTCCATGTTTTTGGTGAAAAAGACTGTCAGATTCACACAGGAGAAACTCTAACATTTTAACAGTTAAAGAGGAGTGACATGTTTATCCGCAGTGGGAAAATACAGTACTGAAAACACGAAAAAGATCATAGGCATCGAATAAATGTATTATTTTTGTTGATTTTCTTTTCGTAGGATTGAAGTTTTATGTAATAGAAATGCATGTGTTCACAATTAAAATACAATCATTCAAACAAAAAAATCTACAAATATCCTATATTTGTCTAATTTGATAAAGCTGTAATTTAAGAAGTATTCAACAACATATAATATATTTAAACGTGCAACTTTAGAGGTCAAGGTCACTTTCACAAATAATAAGGCCATAAACAATAGAAATAACCCGTGTGATTATACGATACAATGACTGAACATTACTGAAAATATAGCAGTTCCTACGTCATACACTCGTATTTTAGTGTTTTTATATCATTATACCATCGTAAACTGAAGTTCGAACTTTGTAGCCCGAACTATTCTTAAGCTTGAGGGATACAATCCAACGCGGCTTTATTATGCTGTTATAGTGTACTTGTGTTTATGGTAAGAACTAGCATAAAGCAGTGTCGATAGGAAATTAATCAAAGCGCACTATGCGCTGAGAGACGGCGACAGGATTAACATGAAATAGCTGAAGTTCTAACCCAGCGTTTCTGAAGCTATTGAAGCAGTCATATAACGACAAAACTCCACGCGCTGTTACTTCTCGCTCTCTGTTTGTTACATAATAATCCGGAGGGTTGTGAACCTTCCATTCATTAAGTTGCATACCTAAGTAGTTCATTCTTTTTCTTCAGTACAGTACTAGCGAACCTGATGTATACATTCTATCTGTAGGGTCTCCGTGACCGAGAGGGTAAAGTCGCTGACTTTAGCACTCACTCAGCCCCTCACCGCGTGGGTTCGAGTCCCGGCAGGGTCATTTGGATTTTCATGTGAGGATGCCTTCCAGCTGGCTCGCGGTAGGTCGGTGGTTCTACCCGGATGCCTCAGTGCATTCGGGGTCTTCCTCCAGCTGTAATTAGCGACGGTAAACTCAAAACAACAACAACATTCTATCTGTTGTAGTAGTGTATGTGTAGGATTTGACAAGGTATTTGATTATTTAAGATTAGAATGTTTGTCTTTCTATTTCAAAGATAAGAAATACTCTAGGAGGAACCTAACTCGCCATAATGTAAAAATTACGCGTGGACTATTTTTAGGTCAATTACATACATACGGAGCGCTACTTTTTCTTTTTACAGGAGTAGATCTTCGTGTATGTAAAATGGGTTGCTATTTTGATTAAGAAATGTCACGGATATTTTGTTCACGTTTAAAATAGATGTTTCTAGTGCAAACAAAATGGTAAAAGAAAACATGTTACCAAACAATAAAACATTATAAGCGGTTACGGTTATGATTTAAACGTCTGCGTAACATATTCCACTCGTATAATTCATTAGTGTAGAATCGCATTACATTGATCCGCACAAAGTGCAGAGAGGCACACTTAAACTTGCCGTGGAAAATATGCAAATCAGCGAGGCCTGAATTCGTTTTTCAGCATAAGACGGCTACGCCGTCTAATAAAAATCAGTTATAGTTAGTGATTATTCCTTCATAACACTTAAACATTTTATACAAGAATGCATTTACCACTGAAATCATTACATTGGCTGTTAATATAGACAGTTAATTACATTTTATTAGCAATATTTGAACGCATGTACGATTTTTTTACAATATCTCTTTGATTGTATTGCCAAAGTAAGACTTTTTCTAATACATGGATTAAATTATATTGTGCTTTCTACTCGAGTCACTGTGATAAAAAAGAATAAATTGAATCAAACCAGTGAACGTGGTTTCGCCTGATTATAAATGGTCGACTTGATGATTCAATAGTGCCACATAACCCCAGTCTCCCTCGTGAAAAAAAAAAAAGACAAATAGATGGTCATGTGGTAACATGATGTAAAAAAATCGGAATAATATCGGAATAAAAAATTCCGCTCACTGCCTGAAATCCCCTGTAATAATGGTTTCGTATTCAAGCCAAATAAGGTGTGATATTAAAATGAGACCAGGTTTAAATTCAACGATAACCATCGTTATGGAGGGATGAAAGGGAGGCATTAATTGGATTTTGAGATGACTTCAGTGGGAAGCATTTGGAACGCCCGATTTGTAAAGGGAAGGCGAGTAATTCCACTGCATAACGTTATCTTGTCAGAAAACGTTACCGAATCAGAAAAA